>APFE030969857.1:71817-153072 GCA_000404065.3 Pinus taeda
ATAATAATAATAATGTATATTAGTATAATTTTCAATTGGAATATATTTTAAAGCAAATGAAAAATCATACAAATTAATTCACAAAAAACTCTGTCAAAGTTACACTAAAAAAATGGAATGCTCTTGTAAGCAAATTATTAGACAAATTGTCTTCATCCATTACAATGAACTACATGTTCTATTGAAAATTCAAATATACTAATGTTTCTCTTTGATACAATGAAATAACTTAAGAAATGGAAATAAAACATACATAAGCCAAGTATCATGCACTTCTCATGTATAGGATTTTATTAAGATGTGGTTTGACTAATATCTGGCGAATTGAGAAGGATGTGTTTATGTATCTATCAACAATACATTTTATTCTTTATATTTATCTCCATATTGGGACCACACATCAATCAATATTTTCTCATGGAATTGTATTTTTCTCCCTGCTTTAACTTTTGTTTGCAAATGGTAACAAGACTTGCTCCATATGAATTTAAAGTCCCCTATATCAACATTTGATTTTTCAAGTACTTGTGAGATGTACTTGTCAATGACATCTAATATCCATATTGCAACATTCATAATCGTTTAAGCAATATTTTAATACTTAGGACTAAAGACGACTAAAACAATAGGTGCTATCACCAACTAGTTGTCTTTGAATATGATAACTTGGTTCATCTCCAATTTATGATTAGAAGAATACTTCTTCCATTTCAAAGATCATCAACATTTTTTAACTTACATTAATTCCCATATGCATCTACACTGCAACCACATATATGACATTAAGATATATCCACTACACGACTTCATTACTTAAGAATATCAAAACATATAAATAATGATGTTATTATATATTATATTTATTTTCCATTTACAACAAACAAAATTTTACGAGTTAAATGAAAATAAAAAAAACATTGTTACAATGGCCTCATTCAAATGAACAAATTAATGATATGTCTAGTTAATACACACAACCTAATACATTTATTTAATTTGTATGAAACAAGCATTACATGAATGGATTGACCCACCATTTAAATGGTTGATTTTAAAAGCTAGAATTATTTGTTTAATTGCAATAGACAAATATAATTACAATCCATCAATTCAAGTAAACAAACTAATTATATTTTAATTTTCACATAAATCCCAATATGTTTTTTAAATTTCAAACGTTCTAATTAATTATATAATATTTTCAAAAGTATATACTTAGTTGCTTTTGGTGGTTATTTTCGTGCAATATCTACTTCCATTGTTGGTGATACATACAACCTAATATATATTTTTTAACTTTTGTAAAAAAAGAGAAGTTATAAGAACTCAATGAACCATCCTTCAAATCGGTAATGTTTAATAGATCTAATGACAAAGTAAAGCACAATTAAAAAATCATTGAAATAGTCTAAATCAAGTAAACAAACCAATTTTCTAATAATTTCTACATACAACATGGTCCATTTTTCAAATTTCTATAAATTTAAAAATAAAAATAAAAATCTATAAATTCAAAAAAATTGATATTAAGACTTTTAAACCATTCAACTAATAAATGTCATTAACACAATATCTTAGTATAAATAAAAAAATTCAAAAATATTTTATTTCTACTAATATATTAGCAACATGAAATACAAGTCAACTCAAAATAGTAAAGGCTATAAAATACAATAATAATTCATGATGTGCCATGAATCGCATTTGCACCATAGTCGTTAGAATTTGAAAGAATTTGTATAGAAACATTTCACAAATTCCAAATGAATTAAAAAAAGTCATAGATTAAAATATATTTTGAAATCACCTTTTACAACATCTCATTTCACACATGCATAAGAATAAGTAATTTCAAGCCATATGCATGATCACTATAAGAAAATCGTAGGTCAAACTTCATTAATCAACATTCATTTATTCGCATAATGCCTAACCATTTGCAGCAAAATTTAAACTAATTTTGAAAAAACCATACAATTTAAAGCATATTTTAGCAGTAAATTTCCTAAACTTTCTTCTCCCTTAGATGCTTTCTCTGAATTTTCTTTGGCTTCATAGTCCATGATTTCTGAAAATAAAATTACGAAACTATTCTCAAATGTTCTAATATTCAAAAAATATCAATTATAAATACTATCATCCTTTCATCATTATATTTGTAATAAAATAAACAAGAGTAATAAAAATGTTACATGGAAAAAGAAACTCTAGCACACGCTAGATTTATGCTAGATCTCCTTCTTGCACAAACAAAACCACATTGCATAGTGAAACAAATTTAGTGCATGGTAAATTTATTTTACCTTGCAATGTCTGTGTCTATGCTAGAAACAAATCTAACATGTGCTAGTTGTGTTTTACCATGCAATACTTGTGTTTATGCTAGAAGGAAATCTAGTGCATGTTAGATTTTTGTTACTTTACAATGTCGGTGCTTGTGTTAGAAACAAATCTAGCATGCGCTAGATATGTTATACCTTCTAATGCTTTTGTTTCTACTATAAATAAATCTATCTTGCATTATATTTCTTTCACCCTGCAATGCTTGTGTTTACACTTTCATTTTACCCTACAATACTTTTGTGTTTTGTCTTACACTAGATTTGTGTCACCTTTCAATTCTTTTGTTTTACCCTAGATTTATTTTGTTTGTGCTATAAATAAATGTAGAGCGTGTTATATTTTTTCTGCCCTGCAATGTTTTTGTTCGTGCTAATCACAAATATAGCACGCTAGATTCGTGTTTACCCTGCAATATGTTTTTTGTGTTTTGCCTTACAATATATTTGTTTTACCCTAAAATGCTTTTGTTTATGTTAGAAGTAAATCTACCATGAGTTAAACTAATTTTCTTTGGCCCTGCCATGCTTTTGTTTGTGCTAGAAAAAATTTAGTGCACACTAAATTTATTTTACCCTACAATTATTTTGTTTGTGCTAAAAAATATCTAGTGTGAACTAGTTTTGTTTTAACTTGCAATGTTTGTGATTGTGTTATAAACAAATCTAGTGTGCACTAGATTTATTTTACCTTGCAAATCTTGTTTTTGTGCTAAAAACAAATCTAGTTCACACTAGATCTGTATTACCTTGCGATGCTTGTATTTGCGTTTTCACTAAAATTTGTTTAAGCTTGCAATGCTTATGTTTATTCCAGAAGGAAATCTAACACATGTCAAATTTCTTTTTCTTTGTAATGTTGGTGTTTGTACTGGAAACAAATATACCATCTAGAAGATATTTTTAACCCAACAATGCTTGTGTTTGTGCTTTTTTTTTTACCTAACATTGCTCCTGTGTTTTTCCTTGCACTAGATTTGTTTTACCCTGCAGTTCTTGTGTTTCTGCTAGAAACAAATCTAGATTGCTAGATTTGTTTTACCCTACATGATTTTGTTTGTACTAGAAACAAATATATTGTGTGCTAGATTTGTTTTACCATGTGCTTCTTTCATTTATGCTAAAAACAAATCTAACGTGCACTAGGTTTTCTTTAACCTGAAATGCTTGTGATTGTGCTACCTTGCAATGCTTGTGTTTGTGTTTTTGCTGGTTTTTTTACTGCAATTTGTTTTACCTTGCAATACTTATGTTTATGCTAGAAGGAAATATAACACATGTTAGATATATTTTACTTTGCAATGTTGGTGTTTTTACTAGAAACAAATATAATAGGTGTTACATTTGTTTTACCCTACAATGCTTGTGTTTCTACTAGAAACAAATTTAATGGATGCTAGATTTTTTTTACCCTGCAATGATCTTATTTGTGGTAAACACAAATCTAACACACACTATGCTTTCTTTAACCTGGAATTATTTTTATTACTGCGGTGCCCACCTAGCTCGACGTGTAATACTACAACTTCAGCAACACTCTACATCGTGGCTTGTTGCACTTCTTCTACCAACTTCTTTGTTGTTGGGCCTTCCACTGCTATGCGCATTGTCCTTTGTGTCTGTTGCAGTACCTTTAGCTTTTCCTGGAGTGACAGAGTAATTTGGCAGGCTTCCTCTAGCCACAACTATAATATGGCCTTTAGAAGGGTCTATTTTCATTGCAATTCTTCTGTCTTTGCTTGCAGCTACTTGCCTTCCTATAACTTCGTGAGCATTGCGCTGGGGCAAAATTGCGTGCAGTCGCTCGGGCTTCATCATACTTCAAATGTGTCTCCCTAACATCTATATTCATCCTCTGCAAGTTCGAGTCCTCCTACAAGTTCATCCACAACTCCATTTCTTGGTCAAACATCCATGCACAGTCTGTGACTACAGCATCCAATGTGTTCATATTCTCTTTGATCGCTACTTTGTGGTGCTCCCAAACCTCTGGCAGAGTAGTGGGATACATATTTAGCTACAGTTCAGATATATTAATTTGAGAGTCAAAAGTAACCCTGCCAATCTCATCCTTTGATGCATGAACCGCAACAACCAATTTTTTCACTTTTGTTGAAGCTACGACATCCTCCAAGATGTTCAATTCTGAAACTGTCTTGCAGGCCTGCTCTATGATTGTTTCCAGGCTCTGACTTCATGTCTGTAGCTCTTCTGTTATGCTCTTGACCTGCGAGAAGATGCTAGAATACCAAATATACGAAGAAATACAACGAATAACATAGAAAAAAATGAGAAATAACAATATGTATTTTATTATTCAGAGATGAAAGCAATGTTGACTTGCCTCTTCAAGGGGGCTCGATTACAAAATAAGACATGATGCTCCTCAATGGGGATTCTCTATCCTTTATATAGGATTCATACATGCAATACCATGGGTCAGTACCATGGTTCTCCTAATACCATTTATCTAATACCATATCCCGTTTGCAACTAACTATGGTCCCTTTCTTTAAATGCGGGTCAACCACTTACAATTACTAATATGGCCTTTATTGACTCTATAACTAACTATAACTATGACTCAACCCTATTACATAAATAAGGGGGTTAGGGTTGGACCCTAACATGCCCTCCCCCATAATAACAGCCTTGTCCTCAAGGCTGAAGTTGCGGAAACTGCTGAAGAATAATAGTTGGTTCCTAGGTCGCATCTTCTAAAGAGGTGTCTTTCCACTTGACAAGGACTTCCTTGATTGTGTGGCCGCACAGATGTTGTTCTCGCGTGTCAAGGACCTATTCAGGTTGGAGCCAGATTGAACCTTCTTCATCCAATTCAGGTAGACTGGTTTGAATTCTGCAATTATTCCCCACCACTTTCTTGAGGCATGATACATGGAAGACTAGATGGATTTTTACAATGGGTGGCAAGGCTAGCTTGTAGGCTACTTCTCCAATGCGTTGAAGTATTTGATAAGGTCCGTAGAATTTTGGAGATAATTTTTGAGGGCCCTTGTCTTTCAGTGATGTTTTCTTGTATGGTTGCAGCCTCAAGAATACATGATCACCTTCTTGAAATGTTCGCTCCAAACGATGTTGGTTTTCCTATTGCTTCATGTGATTCTAATCTTGATGGAGATTATCTTTGAGATGGGCTAGCTTGGTTGCACAGCTTTGTAGGAGTTGATACACTGCTTGCACCTTAGAGCATCCAGGGATATACAAAGTAGGTGATGGGGGGAGTTGACCATAAACTACTTCATATGGATTCATCTTGGTAGAGGCATGATAGTTAGTATTATACCACCATTCAGCTAAAGGTAACCACTGTACCCATTGATGTTGCTTTTTTGAAGTGAAGCACCTGAGGTAGGTCTCCAGACATTTGTTGACTAGATCAGTTTGACCGTAAGTTTGGGGATGATAGGAAGTACTTAGTTGGAGGTAGGTGCCTTGTAGCTTGAAAAGTTCCTATCAAAAGTTACTAGTGAAGGTAGGGTCATGATTAGACACAATGGAAGTGGTCATGCCATGCAATTTGAAGATCTGGTCCATGAAATATTGAGCCACAAAAGTGGGGGTAAAAGGGTGGGGTAGGGCGCAAAAATGAGCATACTTAGAAAGTCTGTCCACAACCACCATGATGACTGACTTTTTGCCTGACTTCAAAAAACCAGTAATGAAATCCATAGAAACATCCATCCAGATTGAGGCAGGGATGGGAAATGGTTGTAAAGTGCCTGGGGACTTGAATGTTTCTCCTTTGTGGCGCTAACACACATCACATTCAGCTAGAAAAGTAGGAATGTCAGTTTTCATGCCTGTCCAAAAGAAGGAAAGACGAGTGTGAGCATAAGTCTTCTGAAAGCCTGCATGGCCTACAGTGGGAGATGAGTGAAACTCTGCCAAAATGTGCGTTTTGAGGGTGGATGTCAGTGATATCACTACTCTATCCTTGTAGCGAAGAATATCATCCTTCTAAGAGTATCCCACTGTGGAATTAGGATTTGCTTGCAAGTTATTAATGAGTTGGGATAGCAAAGGACGTGGAAACCATTCCTTGCAGGCTTCTTCAATCCAATCTAGAATTGGAAGAGAGATTGCTAGCAGGGTGCTTTCCTCCTCAAATTGGCATGATAAAGCATCCGCTACAAAATTTTCTCGCACTTTCTTGTAAATTATCTCATAATTATATCCCAACATTTTGGTTAGCCATTTATTTTGTTGTGGTGAGGATATTCATTGCTCCAAAAAATATTTAAGGCTTTGATGGTCTGTCCATATTTGGAAATGTCGCCCCGATAAGTATGGTCGCCAAGTATCCACTACATGTAAGATGGCCATCATCTCCTTCTCCTACGTAGATTGTCCCAGATGTTTCCCACTTAGTTGTTGGCTGGTGAAGGCCAAGGGTTGACCTTCCTACACTAATACAACCCCAATACCCATACCTAAAGCATCACATTCAAACACAAAAAATTTGGTGAAGTCGGGTAGTGCCAATACAGGAGTGGAACACATGGCCTATTTGAGAGCTATAAATGCCTGTTGTGCTTCATCAGTCCATAGGAATTAATTTTTCTTGAGAAGGTGAGTGAGGGGTCTAGCAATGCAACCATAATTGCGAAAACATTTGTGATAGTAGCCAGTGAGACCCAATAATCCTCTCAAACTCTTCAAGGTCTTTGGTTGGGGCCAATCCTGCATTGCATGGATATTTTTGGGATCCACCCTGACACCTTCACGCCCCACAATGTGGCCCAAATACTCGACTTCTTTCTTCCCAAAAGAGCACTTGGACAGTTTGACAAATAATTTATGCTTCCGGAGAAGTTGCAAGGGCAGGTCTACATCTTGAAAATGTTTTTCCCATGTGAGGCTGTAGATGTGAATGCCATCAAAGAAAGCGAGGACAAATTTTTTGAGATATGGTTTGAGCAGGTGATTCATGAGGATCCGAAAATTGGATGGGGCATTACAAAGACCAAATGGCATGACCAGGAATTCACAATGCCCTTCATGAGTTCATGGGAATGTCTACTTCTTTCATACGTATTTGGTGATATCCTGAGCGAAGATCTAGCCTAATAAATAATTGAGCACCATTTAGTTCATCTAGAAAATCATCAACAACCGAGATGGGGAAATTATCTTTGACTGTAAGCTTGTTGAGGGTCATGAATTCTGGACACATGCGCCATTCCCCATATTTCTTGAGCACCATGACCACAGGTGATGAATAAAGACTAATGCTAGGACAAATGACACTGTCTTCCAGGAGTTCCTTGATGATTTTTTCAATTTCATTCTTTTGGGAAAAAGGGTATCTATATGGGTGCACATATGGTGGTTGTTCCCCTGGGACCAAAGTGATGCTATAATCATGTTCCCCTCTAGAGGGTGGAAGCTCATGAGGTTTATCAAAGACCTGCGGATGGTTGTTTAAAACCTATTGTATCTCATGATGAATATGAAGAGTAGTGGGCTCGATGGCGTGGATGACATTAAATTGGGCGATAACTCCATGATGGCCCTTTTTTAACAACTTTTCCATTCGATGCGAGCTGATGATAGAAGGAGTACCTACCTGGAGTCCGCAGAGGGTATGCGTGTGGTCCTTATGCTTAAAGCTCATATATAACTCCTGGAAATACATTGTGATTGGGCCTAGTGTGCGGAGCCATTCAACACCCAAGACAATGTCACCACCACCCATGTTGATGGAAAACATGTGGGTCTTCAGGTGGTAATATCCCATCTAAAGTTTGATATTTTCACAATGGCCTTCACATTTCATTATCCCCCCATCAACGATCTGGACTTGGAAATTAGAGACTGCTCTGAAAAAGCAATGCATAGCTTCTGTGACTCTTTGATGGATAAAGTTATGTGTGCTGCCACTATCAATTAATATTACTATAGGGAGATGTTTAATAAAACCTCTAATTTTGAGAGTTTGGGGAGAAGAAATGCCTGCCAAACCATGGAGTGAGATAACTAGTTCTTCTGGTGTAGCTGGGAGCTCATTGTCCTGCCAGTTGTCCTCATCTTCCTCCTCTAGTCCCTCAAAGGGTGGGGCTTCCTCAGATGAACTATGATCAGTAGCATCAATTTGAAAGAATTTGGGTTCCTTGCATTTATGCCCCGAGGAGTATTTGTCATCACAGTAGTAACACAATCCTTGCTTTCTTCTTTTAGCCATTTCTGCGAGGGACACCTTTTGAACCTTAAGTGTTTGGGTAGTGCCCTGAGCCTGGGTGTGGTGTCCCTTGGCTATGAAATTTGGATGAGGCAACTGGGTCGCTAAAGCACGTTCCACTTCAATAGCCTTTGTGGAAGCTTCCATCTATGTGTTTGGGTGGTGCATCCAGATGTGGGCTTGGATGGTGTCTTTGAGACCAGTTATAAAACATTCCAAGTAGAATTCATCTCCCATACCTGCTGTGCAGAAGGCTCATGTCTCAAAGGCTGTAATATTGTCGTTTATTGTGCCTGTCTCTTTAAGCTTAGTAAGATGACCCAAAAAATTAGATTCATGGTCAAAGCGGTCACAAATGGATTTTACGAACACCTGCCAAGTAATTGTCCTTGGATATAATCTATGATGCCACTACCACCATTGCCATCTTTATTGGTCCAAGTAAAGGCCTCCCACACATAGCTTAGTATCATCATCTACGATGTGATTTAGAGTGAAATATTGGTCCATTTGCGATAGCCATATTGCCGGATTAGAGCCATCAAATTTGTACATGACCAGCTTGGGTGGTCGAGGGTGGGAATGTTGGTGATTTACATGGAAGTGAAGATGATGGATAGATTCTCTTTCATGGTCTTCATTAAAAGCATATGCCTTCGATTTTAACGCTGAATTTCCCTTTTTTACTATGTCTGTTAATGTCTCGATCTGCACTGTTAAAGCCTCCAACTGTTTTGCAATGGTCTCCATCTTCTCATTAGCCATGGCTTGAGCTTTGGTTTCTACCATGCACAGATCCGGGTCACATGTCGTCACTGTGAAAAAATTTGGGACCACCCGAAAATTGAAGCTAACAAGTGAATGGTACCACCTTTCTCAGCTTATCTTCCTGATTCTTATGGATTAAGTCTCTTATAAGCGTCCCACTTATCAATACTGCAGTAGCCAATTTCTAGACAAATTAATCCTACCCAATGTCCTATGAGAATCACCCCAAGGTATATGAGCCACAAGCCTCCCTGCACAATTGGTCAGATCTATCTGCAAAACCCTCAACTGTTGAATGTGAGTTGGACAGTGGCAGCGACAAAACCCCAACTACTAGATTTGAATGGTATTGTGGTGATAGACCCTGAACTGGTGGATCTAATTGCGGCGGCAACAGAACCCCAACTGCTAGATCTGATCTAGAAAAGAAGATGATGGGAGATATTAAAAGAGACGAGGTAGCTATGGTCTCAAGGAGTGTTAGGTGCTATAGATCGCAATATACATAAGGGTATAATAGTAGTACTCGACCCAAGATTTCAGGGCACTAACTAAGGAGGATCAACTATACCCTTAGCCATACTACCTAACTACCCTATCGTATGTGCTAGTAATCTCCCCAAGTGTTGTTCTCAATGTATTGTAGCAGCAAGAGCGCCGACGGTTTATCTACGGTGAGGTTTCAGGTGAGCATAGGGGGCTTCCGATATACCCAAAGGGTATGTGG
Organism: Pinus taeda; assembly: GCA_000404065.3. Taxonomy (NCBI): domain Eukaryota; kingdom Viridiplantae; phylum Streptophyta; class Pinopsida; order Pinales; family Pinaceae; genus Pinus; species Pinus taeda. The sequence goes on from APFE030969857.1 coordinate 81,851, forward strand.
AAGACAGTCCATGCACACTTCTGTCTAATGCGCTAGTACTCGAAGGGGTACCCACAGGGGTTACAAGGGAGTACAACAAGCATGACCACCTCTTGTGTTTCTTGCATGCATGCCTCCCCAAATCCATAGGTTTATGCGCTCACCGACAAATCCTGTGGTTTGAAGACGCCAAAACACATCTCTAGCCAATTTTTTTTTTTGTTAAAAATGGAGATACCACCGGCCCTGGAAATTGCTTTGATATTGCTTGTTATGCTCTTGACCTACGATAAGATGCCAAAATACCAAATATATGAAGAAACACAACCTAGAACACAAAACAAAATGAGAAATTACAACAAGTATTTTATTATTCAAAGATGAAAGCAATGTTCACTTGCCTCTTCGAGGGGGCAACCTCTAAAAGAGCAGGGATCAATTACAAAATAAGACATGACGCTCCTCAATGGGGAGTCTATATCCTTTATATAGGATTCATACATGCAATACCATGGGTCAGCACCATGGTTCTCTTAATACCATCTATCTAATACCATGGCCCATTTGCAACTAACTGTCATCCCTTTCTTTAAATGCGCGTCAACCGCTTACAATTATTAGTATGGCCTTTATTGAATCTTTAACTAACTATAACTATGACTCAACCCTATTACATAAATAAGGGGGTTAGAATTGGACCCTAACATCTTCTTTTTCTTTCAGCGCCTAAGCGTTCTCCACAAACATCTGCTCATTATTCACCTTGAACTCACTGATGACTGTGATGGTGCCCTGCTCCCTGATCCTTAACTCATCCGACACTCCCTGGTGCAATGCATAGATAGTTTGAAGTGGAAACATGGCCAACTTGACTCCCATGTCCTTCACTGTACCTAGCATAGCACGATCCTCCTCTAACTTTGCGCGAACAAACCCTTCTAGTAATTTCTCAGACGTCCAAAGTCTGTTCCAATTCCTGCTACTATTATGTTTCCTTGCGCCAGGATTGCTTCCACCCCGCTTACTTGCCCAACGCTTGCTTGAATCCTTCTAGTCTAGATCTATAGCTCCCATAGATTCTTTTGGACTCTCCCCAATGTCTTCATATATTTTTGCTTGAAATGTTGCAACAACTCTATTGTGGTATCACAGACCTTATCACCGATTTCATCAAGATCCCCTTCTGTAAGGACCATCGGGTCGATGCGCATCTTCTTATCTGACTTATGATTTTTGCATTCCCCACCAGTCTGCTCCTCTTCGTGCCTCCTTAAGGTGAAGGGAGTGCTCTGCTCCTCTCCACCACCTCCTTCCTGCCCTGAAATTTCCTTCTTATCTGTGTGTTGTGAAGCCGAATCTTTGAATTCTTCTATATCTATGCATTCTTTCTCAGCATGTTCTTTTGCAGTGTTCTCTTTCTCTGTAGCTGCCTTAGCAACAACTTCCTTTTTTTTTGTTCAGCCAAAGCTCGTGTGCCCTTCTGAGCTACTTCCTTACACTTCTACGCAGAAGAGCTCTCTACAACTTTGCTTGTACCTACACCAAGCTCTGTGGGTTCTCGCCACTCTACTATACAACTCCCTATGATCTCTTGCATGTCCATCTCAGATACCAAATATGGTAGCTTGTGCCATAGGTGCTTTGGGTCCTTTCATGCCTTGATCGAAACATTGTGGAAATCAGCCTTGAACTCCACAAAGGTTGTCAATTGCTCAAACAATGTTGGGGACAACCTTGGCCTCAGAATGATAACCATTCTAAGGTCCATCTCCATCAAGATCCAGAAAATTTTTGACTCCTTGATCCTTTCTAGATCCTTTTTTACCCATAAGCGAAGCAAACCTTGCTGTGTTGGGTCAATCTTCCAACTATGAGGGAAATTGACTATCTTTTGACAATATCCAAGATACTAAAACAATAGACAGTAACAACCACACATAATGGAAGTGCTTTCTCTCTTCCTGATCTTCACAGTAGTTCGCAAGGAACTCTTTTCATAGATACTTTACCCAGTTGCATTGAACTCCCTTCACGCATTAGGCATATAGAAATACCACCGGCATCGGAACTTCGTCCCTGTGAAATTTCCTCATGATTTTCCCTACAAGAATCTAGGCGGCGAACTTCACCTCTAGGTCCTGAATAGAGCATAGAGAATATCCATGCGACTTCTTAACTAGACCATATTTCGCCTTCATATTATCTACTAACTCATTTTCACCACTTTTCTCTCCAAAATCCTTGGCAAGGTTCATCCCTTTGTAGGGTCGCTTTGTGGTCCGATGAGTTAACATGTCTATGATCAGAATGGGCTCCCTAAGCAAGAGGCAGCCATTGTGCGCCACCATGAGGAGTTGGCACACACACACCATGTTGATAGTCGACCTATGAAAATGTGGCATGCAAAGCATGTGTGGAAACCCCACCTGCTCAACACCTTTGACCCACTTCATGGGTTCCAACCACATAACCCCAGTCTCTTCATAGTAGATTTTCATCATATACTTGCTAGTCACCAAATGTGGGAACCTTTCATGGTCCGTGAGGTCCCAATCCTCCATTTTCAGCACTGGAATGTGTGATAATGTTGCGCCTTCAAATTTCACCTGTTCAGGCAACAAGGGTGTTGAAACTGAGCATTTCCTAGAATCAGGGTCTTTGGTAACCTTGGTTTTTCCCTTCCGTGGAGAGATATACTTGGGAAGCTATGAGAGAGGTTCAACATCTTCGGCATCCAACTCCTCCATGCCCTAGTATTCCTCCTCCAAATCAACCACTTTCTCAGGTTGCTTATCTTTTTTCTCCTTCTATCACACCTTCGGGTTCTTCCTCGGTGAATGTCTCACTAGCATCAACTTCTTATGCTTTTCTTTGGCAGCATATTGCTTCATCCTAGGTGACTGTGGCATTGTAGGCATAGGGGTTGTAGCTTCCATACTTGAGGTCTCAGGGCCCGGCACATCGAAAACAACAACTTCGAAATTTACGACTTTTGCAAGGTTTGTAGAAATAATTTGTTCTATGAACAACTCTCAGGCTTCTGTAGAATAATTTATGAATGAGGGGCATGTCATGAAATCCTCCCAGAATTGGCGAATCATAAGTTTCAAACAACAAAGCGCCTAGGCAACTCGCAGAATGAAAAGTTTTCTTCGACAAACCAAGATGCTCAATTTATAAGAGGTTTTGAATTCAAATCCGACTGTTCCTCCCAATTTATTATCATTAATGCATCTTTGGCAGCAGATCTCCAAATAATTTCACCATAATTGGTGTCTACCCTCTCCTCTTAACTAATTTTTGGCCATCAAATCATGAATAGTAACTCCAATGGTTACTTTTGACCCATCTGCATGGCACCATCCTCCATGGCGCAGTTCATCTTTTGCAGCTTCACCTGTCACACTCCTGTCATTCGTTGCACAGCCTCCCTACCACATTCTTCACTTAGTTGGGTAGAGTAGTTTATAATCCCATAATCCATTGCATCTTCCTAGATTACTAATACTATCCTATTTCCATATAGTCATTGTGCAAGGGCAAGATCCCCTGTGCACAACTTCAATCTACTTCTGTTCACTTTTCCAGGGAATGGTTCCCCATTCAGCTTTGGGAGCTGAACTGTGCCACTATCCATGATCTCCTTAATAATGTATGGCCCCAACCAGTGCATTTGAAGCTTTCCTGGAAATTTCGTGAACTTGTTGTCATATAACAACACTAAAACATCTACTTTGAATGTGCACATCTTAATATGTCGATCATGCCATGCCTTCTCGCGTTAGTTTTTCACTTGCTGGTGAAATCCTGCAAAGAATAAGCCTTCTTCTAACTCCATGATCTATGTGAGTCGTTCCTCCAAGGTCTCACAATCCGCCATCTCTGTCAATTTTTCAATACGTAAACTTGGCACAATATACTCCATAGGCATTACTACTTCAATTCCATATACCAACCTAAATGGCGTTTGGCATGTTAGCTTCTTGTAGGTCATCCTATAAGCCCACAAAACAACAGGTACACACATGTCCCAGTCATTACTATGCACATTGCAGAAATTTGTCAATGCATGCTCCAAAATCTTGTTAAAAGCTTCCACTATACTATTCGCCTATGGGTGATAGAGCATGCTCTTATGATGATACACCTGGAATTCTTTAGGCATCGCGTTGATCATTTCATTAAAAAAATGTGTACCCCTATCACTCATCAATATCTTAGGGCATCGAAATCTAGTTAAGACATATTCAAACAAAAACTTTGCAGTAGTGGCTATTATACAATCCTTCACTGGTTGCGCTTCCACCCACCTGGTTAAATACTTAGTTTCAGTAATAATATACTGCATGCCTATCTTCTTTCTTGGTGTTTGTATTGGACCTATAAAGTCAATGGCCCATTTATCAAATACTTGTATTGAGACCTGAGGATTTAAAGGCAACTCATCACTTCGTGAAGGCTTCCCCATCCTTTGGCAAGCACCACACACCTTGTAGTATGCCTTACAATCCTTGTGTATTGTCAGCCACCATAACCCAATGCGCAAAATTCTCTGCACAGTCGCTTTCCCTGCATAGTGATCTCCTACCACTCCTTTGTGGGATTCAACTAGGATATTAGTGCGTTCGAACTCCAGAACATAACTTCACATATCTCATCGATTCCCATATTCTACAAATGACCCGCAATCACTGAAAAGTCCACGACACGAACTACTAACTTCTTCTGTTGGGTGGAATAACATTATGAGTTGTTCCCATTGTTAAAAAGTGAATGATATCACCAAAATGATCATTCGCGATGTGCACTGCAAAGAGCTGTGCATCCAACAGTTCTTCCTCCAAACTATTTGGTTCCTCACCAGTGTCAGTCCTTGATAGATGGTCTAGACCTACATTCAGTCTTTTAGGTTTCACAATCACTTCAAAGTCATATTGCTGGAAAAATAGTAATCATCAACATATCTTCCCCCCAACATAGGCTTATTGACCAGGTACTTCAACACGGTGTGATCTATATACATTTTGAAGTGTCCACCCAACAAATAATGCCTAAATTTCTGCAGTGCATAGACCATTGCCAACCCTTCGCGCTCTGTATTGGAGCAATTATTCTTAGCTTTGGATAAATTTTTGCTCGCAAAAGTTATCGGATCATTAATCTCTTCCTTACCTGCTTGTGTTAATACTGCTGCTAATGAAATGCAAGAAGGATCTAGATGCACATGGAACTTCTTCTTCTAGTCGGAAAATACCAAAATAGGTATTGTCACCATTTTCTTCTTCATGACATCCAAACTGCGTTGACAGTATTCATCCCAAAAAAAAATCGCATCTTTCTTGAACAGTTTCTCCATCAGCATGCTTATCTAAGCATATGATCTGATAAACTTCCTCTAATACCCAGTGTGCCCCAATGTCGTGCGTAGTTGTTTCCATTCCTAGGAACCTCCAAATTAAAAATGACAAGGATCTTCATAGGGTCTACCATCAATTCCTTCTTACATATGACATGGCCAAGCAAAATCTCAAAGGGCACACATAATATGCATTTCTTTAAGTTTAACGCGATATGATACCTTCAACATGTATCCAATATGAGGCACAGACCTACAACATGGGACTTCACTAACCCAAACACAGACCAATCATCAAAATATATCTCCAGGAAATTTTGAATAAACTCTATGAACGTCGTGATCAAAACTCGAGAAAATATTGCAGGCACATTCTTCAATATGAATGGCATAACTGTATATTGGAAGCAACCTCACTTAGTTGCAAAGGTTGTTTTGCTCTGATCTTCCAGTGCGATCTTTATTTGATGATATCTCGAAAAACCATCAGTAAATGAATATGCCTCATGTCCGCCAACATTCTCTAATACTTCGTTAGTAAATGGTGTTGGATACAGATCATGTACACAGGCATCATTCAGCTTCTGCAGATCTACGCATATGCGGATTTCACCTTTTTGTTTATTTTCTTCGACCACCATTGGGCTTACCCAATCTAATTCTTCTACTGGCTCAATAATATTGGCCTCCAGCGTCTTATCCAGCTCTTGGTGCACCTTCTCCTTATATTTTGGATCCAACCTATAATTCCTTTGCTTAACAGGCTTCACATCCAGCTTCAAACTAATCTTCATAACACCTAAATCATCGATGGTTCCTTTCAAATATAAAAACTTCGTTGGGAATAAATCATGGTACTCGCACAACACCTCAACTACCTTATCAACAATATCTTCATCCCAATATTATCGTATATTCACGAACTTAGGTTCTTCTTCAGATCCAATGTTTACTTGTCGAGTTTTCAACGGCTGAGATATATCCAGGTTTGCCACCTTTGATCCTTCGACCTCGCATTCTACTTATGTTTCTGGAATGGTAATATTATGTGGATCATCTTCTTCTTCTTCAGTAGTCACTTTATAACATTCTAGTGCATGGCGCAGCTGTGTGCTCCAATCTGGCTGAGACCATTCTACCAGTTCCTTTGGCGTTCTGAATATAGCTTCTTTTATTTCTTGTAGCCCCTCATCAATTCTCTCAAACCCATCCTCAAAGCTGTAAATTAATAGAAAACTCTCCCTTTAAATGTCCCATTCATTCGTGTCATGGAAAAGCTCTGTCTCCAAATACCAGTTCATTGGGATGGTGTCTAACGTATGACAGAAAATATGCACCCATTCTAGTTGTCATTCTATTCCAAACAACTTATTCCATCATTCCAAATGATCATGTGGATCATCCTTCCCACTGTATTTTTCTATCATACTAGTATTAGCATACCTAAACCTTAACTTCATCATTCTCTTGTATTCTTTCTAGCGAGCAAAGTTCTCCTTGTGCATACTCCACCAACGGGTAGGCATAGCACGCAGTGCCAATTCCAGTGCTTGGAATCAATGCTCCTTTGGTACTTCCCTTTCAAATTCATCTAGATATAGTTCCACATTAGTCAACCAATCATAATTCGGAAGGTTTCTTACCTCAATCGAGACACACCTCAGTGATTTGGCCATCATATTGTAGCGGAGCGTAGATACTTCATGTAACCAATTTTGCTAGTGTTAAAGCTTCTCATCTGAATCTGAGGCACAAGATCTATCCCCAGCCCACACAATTCTTCGATCAGCTATAGGATTGATCCAATCCTCATCTCGTGTTGTTATATTTTATATCTGGTCCAGATCATCATCACTTTCTACATAGTCACAGACAAGTTTAGTATAATTCACTCCTGCAGGGTCTAGTGGCACTACAACCCTCAGCGAATTCCTTTTGAATTCCATCTTCCACTTCTTCAAGTTGATTATCTCGTTCATATCAATAGCCCAGTCAATCCCTAACAGCACAGGGTATGGGTTATTATCATCAACTATTTCAATGACCTCAAATTTAGCTAGCGCACTTGCTCCCTCAATGTCCACTATTACACCATATAGGAGCCCCATTGGAATAAGGTTTTGTTGGCTTTCCATGCACAACTGAATAGGAGACCACTGCAGTGCAGGTCTCCCCATACTTTCCCATGCCTTCTTAGGCAGGACATTTGCATTATACCCGAGTACCAAAATTACTTGGTCCATTTCATATTTTCCTATGTTATGTTCTTGACCTGCGAGAAATTCCAGAATGCCAATTATGCTAATAAATACAACCCATAACACAGAATGAAATGAGAAAAACATAAATTATTTTTTTATTTAGAGATAAATGTTTACTTTCCTCTTTGAGGGGGCAACCTCCAACAAAGTATAGCTTGATTACAAAATAAGACTCGATGATCTTTCCCTTCTAACTACGACTATTTATAGCGAAATGACCTTCAACAACCTAATGACTAGTGGTCCTTTGCATAACATGTGTTAACCACTTTATTTATTAATTATGGCTCGTTGCAACTAACTATGGTCCCTTTCTTAAATGCGGGTCAACCACTTACAATTATTAATATGGGCTTTATTGACTCTTTAACTAACTATAACTATGAATCGACCCTATTACATAAATAAAGGGGTTAGGGTTGGACCCTAACATGCCCTCCCCCATGAAAAGCAACCTCGTCCTCAAGGCTGAAGCTGCAGAAACTGTTGAAGAATAGTGATTGGATCCCAGGCTGCATCTTCTAGAGAGGTGTCTTTCCACTTGACAAGGACTTCCTTGATCGTGCGGCTGCGCGAATGTCATTCTCGAGTATCAAGGACCTGTTCAGGTTGGAGTCAGAGTGAACCTTCTTTATCCAATTCAAGTAGACTTGTTTGAATTCTGTAATTGTTCCCCACCACTTTCTTGAGGCATGATACATGGAAGACTAGATGGATTTTTGAAGTTGGTGACAAGGCCATCTTGTAGGTAATTGCTCCAATGCGCTGAAGTATTTGATAAGGTCCTTAGAATTTTGGAGCTAACTTATGGTATCCCTTTTCTTTGAGTGATGTTTTCTTATATGGTTTCACCTGCGGGAATACCTGATCCCCTTCTTGAAATGTGCACTCTGAACAATGTTGGTCTTCTTGTTGCTTCATTCGGTTCTAAGCTTGATGGATATTATCTTTGAGACGAGCTAGCATGGCTGCATGGTTCTATAGGAGTTGATCAACTACTTGCACCTTAGACCATCCAGGGATATAAGAAATAGGTGAAGGTGGGAGTTGACCATATACTCCTTCATATGGAGTCATCTTGGTGGCTTCATGATAGTTAGTATTATACCACAATTCTGCTAAAGGTAGCCACTGCACCCATTGATGCTGCTTTTCTAGAGTGAATCACCTTAGCTATGTCTCCAAACATTTGTTGATTGCTTTAGTTTGACCATATATTTGGGGATGATAGGAAGTACTTAGTTTGAGTTGGGTTCCTTGTAGCTTGAAACATTCTTTCCAAAAGTTACTGGTGAAAGTTGGGCCACGATCAAACACAATGGAAGTGGGCATGCCATGCGTTTTGAAGATCTGGTCCCTGAAATATTGAGCCACCAAAGTGGGGGTAAATGGGTGGGGTAGAGCGCAAAAATGAACATATTTAGAAAGTGTGTCCACAACCACCATGATGACTGATATTTCACCTGACTTTGGGAGACCAGTAATGAAATCCATAGAAACATCCATCCAGATGGATGTAGGGATTGGCAATGGTTGTAAGGTGCTTGGTAACTTGACTGTTTCTCCTTTGTGGAATTGACACACATCACATTCATCTACAAAAGTAAGAATGTTAGTTTTCATGCGTTTCCAAAAGAAAGAATGATGAGAGCAAGCATAAGTCTTTTGAAAGCCTGCATGGGCTGCAGTGGGAGATGAGTGCAACTCTGCCAAAATGAACATTTTGAGGGTGGATGTTGGCAATATAACTACTCTATCCTTGTAGCGAAGAATCTCATCCTTCCAAGAGTAGCCAACTGAGGAATTAGGATCTTCTCTCAAGTTATTAATGAGTTGGGAGAGAGAGGGATGTGAAAACCATTCCTTGCGGGCTTGTTCAATCCAATCTGGTATGGGAAGAGAGATTGATAGCAGGGTGCTTTCATCCTAAAATTGGCATGATAAAGCATTTGCTACTACATTTTCACGCCCTTTCTTGTAAATTATCTCATAATCATATCCCAACATTTTGGCCAGCCATTTATTTTGTTGTGGCGAGGATAGAAGTTCCTCCAAAAATATTTGAGGCCTTGATGGTTTGTGCACATTTGGAAACACCACCCCAATAAGTATGGTCACCAGGTATCTACTGCATGTAATATGGCCATCATCTCTTTCTCATAGGTAGATTGTCCCAGATGTTTCCCACTCAGTTGTTTAAAGGTGAACGCCAAGGGTTGACCTTCATGCATTAATACAACACCAATACCAGTACCTGAAGCATCACATTCAATCACAAAATATTTGCTGAAGTCCGGTAGTGACAACACTAGATTGGCACACATGTCCTGTTTAAGAGCCATAAATGCTTGTTGTGTTGCATCAGTCCAAAGGAATGACTTTTTCTTGAGAAGGTTCGTGAGGGGTCTAGCAATGTGACCATAATCGTAGACAAATTTGCGATAGTAGCCGGTGAGACCCAAGAATCCCCTCAAAATCTTCAAGGTTTTTGGTTGGGGCCAATCTTGCATTGCCTGTATCTTTTTTGGATCCACCCAAAACCTATACGACCCACAATGTGTCCCAAATACTCGACTTCTTCCATGCCAAAAGATCACTTGGCCAATTTGACAAATAATTTGTGATTCTAGAGTAGTTTCAAGAGTAGGTCTACATGCTGAAGATGTTTTTCCTAGGTTAGGATGTAGATGAGAATGTCATAAAAGAAAACGAGGACAAATTTTTGGAGATATGGTTCCACTAGGTGATTCAGGAGGCTTTGAGAAGTGCATGGGACATTACAAAGACCAAATGGCATGACCAAGAATTCATAATGGCCTTCATGAGTTCAGAAGGAAGTCTCAAGAATATCTACTTCTTTCATGTGTATTTTGTGATAGCCAGAGCGAAGATTTAGCTTAGTAAATAATTGAGCACCATGTAGTTCATCAAGAAGATCGTCAACAACAGGGATAGGGAATTTGTCTTTGACTACAAGCTTGTTGAGGGCTTGAAATTCTGGACACATGCGCCATTCCCCATCTTTCTTAAGCACCATGACCACTGGTGATGAATAAGGATTTATTCTAGGACGAATAACACCTGCTTAAAGGAGTTCCTTGATGATTTTTTTGATTTCATTCTTTTGGGGAAAAGGATATTGATATGGGCACACATTCGACAGTTACTCCACATTGATCAATACTGGAGTGGCCAAATTCCATAAAACTTGATCCTGCCAAATGTCCTGTGAAAATTGGACTTAGACTATAGGAGCTACAAGCCTCATGCACAGAGGGTCAAATCTGCCTGTGAAACCCCAATGGCTAAATGTGAGTTGGACTGCGGCGGCGATAGAACCCCAACTGCTAGATTTGAATGGTAATGTGGCGGTAGAACGTCAACTAGTGGATCTGATTGTTGTGGCGATGACAGAACCCCAACTGCTAGATCTGAATCATATTGTGGCAGTGGAACCCCAACTGGTGGATCTGATCTAGAAAACAAGATAATGGGTGACCTTCAGAGAGTCGAGGGAATTATGGTCTCAAAGGAGTGTTAGGTGCTATAGATCGCAATATATATAAGGGTCCAACAATAGTACTCGACCCAATATTTTAGGGCACTAACTAAGGAGGACCAACCGTACACTTAGTCGTACTACCCAACTACCATATCATACGCGTGATTAATCTCCCTGAGTGTTGCTCTCAGTGTACTATAGCAAAAAGATGATTGACGGCTTATCTAAGGCGAGGTTTTAGGTGATCTTAGAGGGCTTCCGATATGCCAAGAGGGTACGTGGAAGGTAGTCCATGCGCGGTTCTGTTTAATGCGTTACTACTCGAAGGGATAACCACAGGGGTTACAAGGGAGTCCAACAAGCATGAACACCTCTTATGTTTCCTGCATTCATGCCTCCCAAATCCGCAGGTTTATGCGTTCGATGACAGATCCCATGGTTTAAATACATTGGAACATGTCTCTAGCCTAAAAACAAAAATTCTGCTAAAAATGGAGGTACCACCATCCTTGGAAAGTGCTCTGACACTACTTGTTATGCTCTTGACCTACGAGAAATTCTAGAATGCCAAATATGTGAAGAAATAAAACCCAGAACAAAGAATAAAATGAGAAAAACAACAAGTATTTTATTATTCAAAGATAAAAGCAATGTTCACTTGTCTCTTCGAGGGGGCAACCTCTAGCAGAGAAAAGCTCGATTACAAAATAAGACTCGATGATATTTCCCTTCTATCTACGACTATTTATAGCTAAATGACCTTCAACAACCTAACGACTAGTGGTCCTTTGCATAACATGGGTTAACAAATTTATTTATTAATTATGGCCCATTGCAACTAACTATGGTCCCTTTCTTAAATGTGAGTCAACCACTTACAATTATTAATGCAGGCTTTATTGACTCTTTAACTAACTATAACTATGACTCAACCCTATTACATAAATAAAGGGGTTAGGGTTGGACCCTAACAACCTATCTACGCAATTAGCCTCATTTCGCACCCTGTTCACATCTTATGCTTTCCAATCTCTCTTACTGTGTGTTGTTCAACAGGAGTCTCTTCTTTATTTTCACACTTTTATATTAAGTTTTGCAACCCTTCTACTACTTTTTGATCACATAGAAGCTTCATACAAGTCTTTAGGAAAGTAGCGAGTTTTGAAGGATCTACTTCTTGTGTTGCACAAGTTTCTGACATTTTATCTCGACTTCCTGAGGTAGAGGCCTCAGCAAAGCTCTTCTTGGCTTCCATGAAGATCTCCTTAGCGCGATCAAGATCAAAATCTACTTCCTTCTTAGAAGCCTTGTGCACCCATCCGTCTTCATCAAGATGCTTACGTTTATCTACACCAGTCGTCACACCACTTCTTACCATGATATTTATGCTCTGATCTTCTTCGTGGGGCTCATCTCTTATCATTTGAATGTTTCGTGTAGGCTGCTATGACTGTGCCTTCTTTTCTTGCATATTTTCCATAAAGACAAGACATTCCTCTATGACATGGTAAAACTGTTGATAATATTGACATGAGGGATGCATGGGATTTGTACAATCTCACGTGAAGTGCCCTGATTTGCCAAAGTGATAGCAGATTACCTGCCCACGCCATTGACTTAGGCTAGTGCCTCCTCCTCGTCCTCGGCCTTGGAATCCTCTACACACAACTCCTGTGCCTTGATCCTAAGGTCGGTTCTCTGCTTGCATCCTGTAAATCGGAATTCTATCCATCATCAGCACATAACTTCTATAATGGTTTTCGTCATGTCCTATAGACATAGAAATTGCAAAAAAACTGTTGAGGGGTTTGTACAAACTTTTGTAATAAATGGCAGTTATCAGTATCATGTTGTTTTGTAACCTGACAGATAGTGCACCATAGTGCAGCTCCCACACTCATCCCAACATTATTTTCTGGGTTGAGGGGAACATACCCTTCCCCTATAATATAGTTCTTATAGGTTGGGCAATGATCCTTATCATGTCCGTGGCTCTTACACTTCAGACACCAGACCTCAGTGCACACCTCTGGCTGAGCTTCCTTTCATTTCTTTATGCTCTGCAACTCCAAGTGTAGTCTTTCCAGCTATGAGTGAATCTGTCGCACTCTAAGGTTCATATCCTGGATATGTGAGCCATCCAGCATCATCATGATCTCCAAGGCTTTTGTTGCCATCACTATCTTCTGCTATGACAGAGGTATTCTTAAATGTGGGAAGAGTGATGCTATAAACGAGTTGCGATGATGGGGATCTAATATTATCATATTAGCCTGTTGGATCAGTAACTTCAACCTCTGATTAGTAATTGTGCCTCTCACTTAGGATTACTAAACTCCTTGTTCAAATCTAGTTGGGTATCCGCCAACGTCACATTGGGGTTATCAGTGAAATACTTGATATACAATGTTAAAGCACGATCCTGTAAGGTTGTAACCAACTGTGCTTGCTCTATACGATAGTTTGTGATATTTTGTGTTGTCCAAACAGCTCCTACGACAAATAAAAAAATTTCAGGATCTTTGCTACCTATTCCCTTAAAATTGGTATCTTCATGTCGTTCACCCAGTTGAATGGTGGAAATCGAGGTAGAGGGGGTGAAGGCGTAGGTGTATGAGGCAAAGGTGGAGGTGGAGGTGGAATGGATGGATGAGGTATCCTTGGAATACCTTGCGTAATTAACTGAACTGCATTTCACGGCATAGTCAACAATGTCCCTTCGTCGTCGCTTGAAGGGGGTTCAATGAGCATACTATATTCTGGGTTGGATCCTTCGTTTCTCTAAAGAATCTCCCACTTCGTGTAGCCCCAAACATCAAGGTAAATACATAACCCTCTTTTAACATAACAACATTTTAATCCAAGTCTTCAGTGATTTCAAATACTTACATTGCGGTCCTTTAAAAGATCCTTCGTTCCTCTTATCTATAGATGATATTTCTATCGATCGTGAAATAAGTCACAAAACTTCCCAATGTACAATCAATCCAGTGGTCCACAACCCATGTGATATTTCTTTCTAATGCTTCCATACGTCACACCAGTTCAGGAGTCCACACTATTGGGCCTTCGAGCCTCCATGTCCCTTGACTATCAACCAATTTAGACAACCACTCATATAGTTATTTAGGAAAGAAACAAAAGAACGTGTCGGTTTCGTCTATGTACATAATTTTCTGCAACCACTCCTTCTTGGATAATTTAGGGCTCATGTTCTCCTGAGCCGTGAATCTGTGTGATTTTTTATCAACCCACTTATCAATCTCTTTCTTCTTAGGGAACCATTTATCACACATCTCTTAGATAGATCTTGGTCACGACAAAGGAACCATTTGTTGGGTTAAGGAGACTTGACCCAGGTTTAGAGTTGTTCGCGCCAACCAAAAAAACCCTAATTGTTGGCCCTTTTGGAAACAAACTGCATAGCATAGGCTGCAGTCTCACCCTAAGCAGCATTGGGGGATGCTAGAACCAATTTTCTACATCCAGGGATAGTGTGATAAGTGGTCTTAAGTTCTTATAGCTTAGATCTCCCTTCACGCAAATCAGTATCCTTTTATGGCCTAATATTGTAACTTGAGTAAAACGGCTTCTAGACCTTTGTGAAGGTCTACGATCAGTCTTTATAGACCCTAAGGAAGCAGTCTATCTACTTTCGTTTGCTAATAAACAACCCTAGATCTTCCTTCGCACACATCTATCCAATTCATCAGAATTAATAACAAAATTAACCCTTAACTTCACGAACATAGATAATTACTTAAGGAATTAATAAATATGATAGATTCATTAAATTCACACATAATTTATTCATTATTCCACAAAAAAAATAGTATAACACGATAGGTCATAACATAAGAAGAATAGACAATAATACTCAGGTGCACGATATTTCTTCAAAATCAGTCTTTATTTAGCTTCAACGTTCAGATTATATACTCTTTTATCTTTCACACTTAGCTGCAAGGGTCTGCACACTCAGCTGTAGACCTTCTAAGGCCTCCTACACACTCATCTGTAGGAGCCTTCCTCTTTCTTCTAAGTGTAGGAAGCATAGTCTTCCTACCTTAGTAATTCCCCAAACCAATCTCTATCTTGACTCCTAGTTAACTACTACTTCTAGACTTGCTATGACTCAACTATATATAACTTTCTTCAATATAATACCATGGTCTGCGGACCATGGGTGAGTTTCAAAACTGCCCTATTTGCTTATCCAAACAAGGGGCTAAAACCCCTTTGACTCCTATCTAACTACGCGCTCTGCATCCACATTTCGCAGAGACTTTACATATTCTACAAAACTTTTACAAAAATTGGGTTAACTAAACCGAAAACTAACCCTAGGGACCCTATCCCAACAGAAGTTCTGGAAAATCAAAGAGTACCACCCCATCGTCTTGGCCACATGGAAACCATGACCCCTGGCTACCCTCCTAGTTACACTTTGCAATTGTTTAATGATTGTCAACCCATTCATGGGTTTGGGTTCCACGATCCCCACAATAAGTATTTACTTCATAGTTTAATAAAAATTGATGCATTAACATCCAAGATGATAGTTGGGAAACAACTTCCAAATTCCCCATTCCCTAAGTTCTGTTACTCAGCCTTTCCTTTTATGAGCACTTATGAATGCCTCGGGGTTTGATTACTGGGATGACCTATTTCGTAGGCCCACCCCATGCCAATGAAATAATAGTCAGGTCCACTTGGACGCCACCATGTATCGTACCTACATCATCTCACTCCTTTTCAATGTGTGGACTAGTTTATCCTTCTAGGAAATGGCCTTCGAGATTTCATCATCCCAATGGGACCATACCTCTACGCTAACCATCTACACCACCACCCCTAATGACACTCCTTGGGGTTTTTCTTCTGCCACGTCATGCTAACACTGAGTTGGATCAGCCTAACCTTTAGCAAAGCACAACACCACATCCAAGAGACAAACTCTAAGATAGAGATTTCTTTGGCAATTGTTATGGCATTTTTCATTTACACATGCCCATCACAACCAATGCACGACAACCTTTCACAGATGTGTTGGGTCCAAGATCTTTGTGAAAGGTTCTCGTATCGTGCATTGGTTGTGATCCAAACTTAAACATGAATGCAAAAAATTATAGATATAACCATAAATACAAAGATGCGACAGAACTAACACTTCATTTCGTTAATATCCAATACTGAAATATGCTTACAAACAAAATGGAAATAAGACTAGCTCAAGTGATGGTAGCTTATCTCTGAGAAGAGATGTGGAGGCCACATGCCTCTGAACTATGTTACAATGAGGCTCAGAGAACTTTTTATTATTGCAAAACAATGCAAAACCCTAAACATCCAAAAACCTAACCCTAGGAGATGAAGCACCAAAACTATGGGCCCTATTTGGGTAAATTGGTACATCAACTTCCCTCGGTCATAACTTTGGCATACGATTTTCATTTGATACGCATACTACCTCGTTATAAATATCTATTCGAGGACTACAACTTCTAAGTGGCCAAAATTATTTGAGGGCCCATGTTGGGCCCCGTTTTCCAAAAAAACATCACATAGAGCCTCAAAACGGCTCCCGAAGTTCATGACCTGAAAAACGGCCAAAAATAGTAAATTGTGCTACAATTAAGGAAACTGAAAAAATGAAAGAGGCACTGGTGGGGGTCCAAGTGGGATAGGCAGGTGGCCACCCACATCCACTCGGATCAGTTCTCCCCCCTTAATAAATAATGGTTTCCATTACACTGAGTGCCTCCATGAGATGGAGAAACTTCTGTTGAACTTGGTCCCTAGCGAGCCGCTTTCCTTGGTGCAAGAGTTGGCTAGCTTTGACAACCCAAATTAGTTGGATATTTTGCTGGAAATTTTTCTTGACCTATTTGTCCATAATCTGATCAATTTTGGCATGTTCCTTTTAGTCCTGGTTTAACTCTATTGGTGTGAGTTGTTCTGCAATCTATGATGTGTCAAGTAATGGTGGGACGTGTGGTCAAAGGCAGTCCACATTGAACACTAGGTGCAGGCAAAGGAATGGGGGATTGGTGAGCTCAAAATCATTGTCTCCCATAACCTTTGTAATGGTGTAAGGATGATATTGGAGTGACATCAGCTTCTGATGGGCTCCTGTAAGGTGTTCTTTCTGCAAATGCAACCAAACTTTATCACCCACCTGAAACTTGTGTGGCACCCGATGTTGATCATGTCGTTGCTCGTACTTGGAATTTGACTTCTCCAATATTTTTTGAACCTACTCGTGTATGTGTTGGATGTGTTCAATAAATCTGGTCACTTTATTAGCCTCAGACAATACATGTGTGGATTTCTCCTGTGTAGTCGCATGAGGCATGGAAATATCAATCGGACATAATGGTTGACATCTTAGACCCACTTGGAAGGGACTATGCCCATTCGAGCTACGGAGAGCTATATTATAACTATGTTTCACATAGGGAAGACTCTCATCCTAGGTTCATGGATGCATGGAGTTGTACATGTGCAGTATGTGTAATATCATCCTATTGACGACCTTTGTCTGGCCATCAGTCTAGGGATGGAAGGCAGTCGACTTGGTGAGCTTGGTGTCCAATAGTGTCGAGAGGCTTGACTAAAATTTGATCAGGAACCTACTATCTTGATCTAATATAATGGTCTACGGGATCAAAAAATGTACCCATACTCGTTCAAAGAAGAGTTTAGCAGTTTCCTCTATTGTGATACTCTTCTTGCAGGTTGCCAATATAACCATCTTAGAAAATCTATCCACAACCACAAAAACATAGTCATTACCATGCTTGGTAGAAGGGTAGCCAGACATATAGTCCATGGAGATGGATTCCCATGGCTGGCTAGGAGTAGTCAGAGGAGTATACAGGCCTTCCTTCTTTATGGTTGGATTGGCGATGGCGTAGGCGGTGTAGGATCTGATATATTTCCCAATATTCAGTCGGAGTTTGGGCCAATAAAATTACTTTTGTACTACAAACACCATTTTCTCCACACCAAAGTGTCCTACAACCTGATTGTAGTGTGCCTCCCAAATCATCTTAGCACACTCTCTTGAAGGAACAAAAACGTGGCACAATTAGCATATTAGTGTGTACTAGAGGTGGAAATCAGGCACTTGCTTTCCATCTACTAGTATCTGGTATGTGGAGGTGAACTCTGGATCATTTTTGTATAGTTGTGGTCATCCATAGGTCTTTTGGGCACAAGAGTTGAGAACAATAGTCAGTGCTACAACTAGGGTTCGGTTAAGGCAATCTGCAACATTATTGGTGCTACCCTTGTCTTTAATGTTCAAGTGGAATTGTTGCAGATATGTAGACCACTTATGTTGGCAATCGTTATGCAACTTCCCTTATGTCTGTATAAACTGAAGAGGTTGGTGATCAGCTTGGATGACCATCTCCTTCCCCAGAATGTAATGTTTCCATTGTCAGCAAGCCTTCACGATGGAATACATCTCTTTATCATAGGTGGGGTACTTCCGAATTGTATCAGAAAGTGTCTCACTATGATATGCCATTGGATGCCTGTGTTGGGTGAGGACTGCACCAATAGCATAGCCTAAGGCATCTGTCCCAATTTTAGATGGTTGTTGTAGGTCTAGTAGTGTGAGTACCAGTGCAGGGGAGAGTTGATGCTTCAGCTGAAAAAATGCCTTTTGTTGGGATACAGACCACAAAAAAAATCTTTTACCCCACCCTTAGTAATCTGACTCAAAGGCCAAGTGATATGGGAGAATCCCAACATGAACCTCTGATAAAAAATTTCAAGGTCGAAAAAGTTGCGAAGCTCCATTAGAGTGGTCGGAGCTAGCCAATCCCTAATGACTTGGACCGTATTTGGATCCACATGAATGCCACGCTCATCTATTATGTAACCCAAATATTGGACTTGCCTCATGCCAAAGGTGCATTTCTCCAAGTTAGCACACAGTTTGTGCTGTCGAAGGCTTTTAAGGACTTGTCGAATGTGTTGTAAGTGTTCTTCCCAACTCTTTTTGAAGACGAGGATGTTGTTCAGATAAAAAACCATGAATGGGTTGGTGAAAGGCTGCAAGATGTCATCTATTAGCCTCATAAAAGTAGTAGGGGTGTTTGTTAATCCAAAGGGAATAACCAACCATTCAAAAAGGCCTTCCTTAGATTTGAAGGTGGTCTTCCATACATCTATGGGATCTATTGGAACCTAGTGATAGCCAGACTTTGGATTGATCTTGCTAAAATACTTGGCCCCCTTGAGTTGGTCCATAAGGTATTCAATCTGTGGGATTGGATACCTGTTCCTGACAATGATTTTATTTAGTGCCTAATAATCAATGCAGACTTTCTAGGTCCCATCCTTCTTTTGTACAAGTACAATCAGGCTCCCACAAGGTGAGGAACTTGGTCAGATGTGCCCTTTTTGCAGCAACTCCTATATTTTCTACTTGATCTCTTCATTTTCCATAATGGAGTGGCGATATATCATCCTGTTGGGTAGAGGTGCTCCGAGAGTCAGATCGACTGAATGCTTGACCTAACAGTGCAAGGGTACCCATGTGGGTGAGGAGAAGATGTCCTTGTATTCTTCCACAATCGTATCCATCTGCTTTTGTTGCGTGGAGTAACCCTTCCCAAGTGCCATGGATGTGGCTACGATATTCCCCTTACTTTGAGAGTGATTAATAAAGAAAACAAATTTCCTAGTCTGAGAGATGCTCTTACTAAATTTCCTAGTAGAGATTAAAGATATGGTGGTAGGTGGGGCTACCTCTGATATCCTGTATAACTTACTACCCAAAGAAATAATAACAGGTTAGGGTCAAGAATCATATACATCATGTTCCTTCCACAAGTATGGTTGTCCTAATAATAAATCAAACACTTCAAGAGGAGAAACATCACACAATACCTCATCCATGAAGGGCTTGATGTTGTAGGAAAGGAAAAACTATTGGCTAACATGGAGATCTCATCCTTGGTGAAGCCACCCGATGATGTATAGCTTTAGATGTGTTGTATTCAGTAGGCCTGGTCACTTCATGACCTCTTCTAAATTAAGGTTCTTTTGGCTCCTGTTGCCGACAATGAACTGCAGTAGAGAACCCTTCACCCACATTTGTGAGTGGAATAGGTGTTCCCCTCCTTTAGATCTTCAAGCTCAATATTCTAGATCTTTGTGGTTGCCATAGTGGCACTAGGCTCTGCGTCAATGATATGCTTCCCTTTGTCATTCCCCTTGTTTGTTTTTGACTCAGATATGGAACATGCGTCTAGCTCGAAATCCTTCAGCTCAGTCACTAGTGAGTGCTTGGTTCGACACTCACTTGCATTGTGAGTGGAGCTCTTATGGAACTCACACCACTTTCACATGTCCTTCTTTGTCTTCGTGGGGTTGTTCTTTTCTTGTGTCTTCGATGGGTTATCCTAGGTTGCCCCACCTTTCCTTTCCCCTTTTCTCTGCAGCTTGGGGGCACCTTTCCCTTACTTCAGAACTGAGCAAGGAGATGTCTAGGAACTCCATCTCATCTTGGATGTACCTATGTAGGTAGCTGCAGAACTTGAGTACCAAATGTTTCTTAGAATCCTTGATAACCAACTTCATCTGAAGGGTATGAAAAACATTGGTAAACTCTAACATGTCTTGGTCCCTTCCATGTCGCAGTGTGGTCCACTTTATGTATTTATCCTCATAGCTCCCGACAGGGTAGTAATGCTCCTTGATGGTGTCCCGAAACAAATTCCAAGTGGGTGCGGCTGAAAATAGTGAGGGGGTACTTTTGTCCTTCTTCTAACACTAGGTTTCCCATCAATCCTTGACATGGGAGGGTGGCTTTGAGAAGTGAAAAAGTAATATTTTCCCGACTGAAAAAATCATGAACAAAAAAATATCCATCTAGCATATTTAACAATTTATCTACGGCGTCTACATCCATCTAACCCTCAAATATAGGGATGTCAAAGTTAACATATACCTTAAATGGTGTGATGCTTCGAGAGTAGCTGTTGGAAGGAGATGCGTCACTCTTGGGTAGCCACTGAAGGATCTATTAAAATTTTTCCATCATCACATTCCATTGTTGATCGACCACTTCTTTGAGAAATATTTTGAAAGGATATCCTACCCCTTGTCTTTCTTATCTTTCGCCATGGGAGAGCGTCAGGATTTGAGAGGTTGGTCTTGCAAAGGTTTGCCTAGTTTGAGCCCTAAATCCTTATATCCCAACCTCGTTGGGGACATGTAAAGAAAAAAAGAGAAATAATAGACCACTCTGATACCACTGATCTAAACTTAAGCAAGAGCACAAAAAATTACATGTATAACTATAAATACATAGATCTAGAAAAAATAACACTTCATTTCATTAATTATCCAATATTGAAATATTCTTACAAACATAATGGAAATAAGACTAGCTCAGGCGATGGTACATTATCTCTGAGAAGAGATGTGGTGGCTGTTAGTTTCAGTCTTTCCAGCCTTCCTCCAGTGATCAAATATGCTCTTACAAAGTGGTCTTAGAGTGTCAAGGTCAAATTTTGTCATTTCAGTGAGTCTTCAAGCAAAATTTGGTCACTAGGCATTAGGTCTAGGGTTTTCTTTCACTCCTTTCAAAATTTTCCAAATGTTAGTCTATGTCGCTATTCATCTGAGTCTATCATCATTCATAGGGTTTTCGTCATCATGTCAGGTTCCATTGGGTCATTTCACACCTTGTTCATGCTTCAGTTTCGCCTAGGTAAGGTCATTTCCCTCTCCTAGGGTTTTGAAGGCAATTTCTCTTGGATGGTCAAATCATTAGAAAAACTTGTATCCAGATGTTCATACACCTTCCCCTATCCTTCATGTACCTTATCAAACACCTCCCATCATTGAGATCCCCCAAATTCTTCATTTTCGCTCAAACCCTAGTTTCTTGCTACAACCTGACAATTTTCTAGGTTGGGCCTGTGTTTTGCCCTTTTGGACCCCTTCCCCTCACTTGATATTTGAGATTCCACTTTCCCCTGCTTCCTAACATCCCTCCCTACTTCCAAAAATTTCCCCAAGAATTTAGAAGCCCCTTATCCCCTTCATTTCGCTTCATTTCGACAAAATCCCTTGTTTTACACATCGGGATAAGTTTCACTGAAAAGATTTTCCAGAGCAATCAAAGATTAATTTTGAACAAATAAGAGATTTTTTTGTCCAAAACATGCCAACGAAGAAAAACCTCATTCACTTTTTACACAGGTGTCACGGTTTTAGAGAAATGTCAAAAATACAATCGCCTCGGGAGAATTGATGCACCTCTGAAGTGACCTTGGGAACATCAAGTTTTCTCCTAGCTTGTTTGGCCAAATAACTTTCTTGATGAGTCAAAGGATAACTAGACAAAAATATATTTCCAACTAGATATCATGAGCTCAATTTGGAGTTGAGGAAGGCATTCAAAAGTTGACTGTAACAGCACTCTGCCTTGAGGCAGCCTCATTTGGCACATTTTTACTAGTATTGGGAGATTTGATTTTTGACAAGGAAAATGAACTCCAAATTGAATTTTTCTAGTTTGGTTGGAAAGTAGACTCAAAGACCTTTCAAATGAGCCATCCCGTGCCTAATTTCAACACCGGAAAGGCCTCCAAATACCTCATTCAAAATGCACTATGTAGCTTGGTGTGCGCTACGCATTGAAACTGTGCGCTACGCACTGGGCAGTGTGCTACGCATTGGGCCTCACTGGCCAGTGTAAAATAACAAAGGAGCTACACACTGGGAGGTGCGCTACGCATAGAACTTGCACTCTACGTATCCATTCTAGCATTAAGTTTATGTGCCTAAAACGTATCAAATCACCTCTGCAACTACAAGTAGGTGTTTCTTTGACTCAAACATCAAGTTGAATATTGTCTAATGTGTGTTTGAAGAGTGGAAGTGGCGTCGGGTGTAAGAAAACAAATCAAAACCTGGGCCCTTATTGAAACTTTGTATAGGGTATTAAAAGACATTTGAGATAGCAACACTTCATACCACAATATCTTTGTGATTGTTTTTGTGCCCAAATATACCAAACAAAATATCCATTATGGCAGAATTTTTATGATGCTTCAGCTAGTTTTTTGAAGATACACTGAAATTGGGATTTCATCACACCTACACCATACACATTGCAGTCCTCCTATTGCAGCTATTTTGTTCTCAAAACCATGTCAGATATAGAGTCATCTTATGAGCAAGAAAATTACAGTGATTCCACCACAGAGGGAAATGTGCCACAAAGACCTCGCAGAGCTGGCAAAGGTGGTAAACATCTTAGAGAAGAGCCCACTTCTATGGTACAATTGCAGGCTTGCCCACTTGCCATGGATTTCTTTCACCATCAGTCATGCTATCATTTTTGTGAGCTAATTTCACAGTTTGAGAATCATCGTGAATTAGCTCGCTTGTTTATTCTCCATTTACATGATGGCCATGTAAACCTTGCTGGAGTTGATTTCATTTTGTCACCAGAAACGATTGCAGAGGCCACGAGAATTCCAAATATCAGGAATCAATGCTCATCCGGGTCAACACTCATTTGGAGAAGTTGTTGGCAAAGGAAAATAGGGAAAATTTCATGCTTCGTCACATGAAGACTCACTATTGGGCTCGCATGCATGTTTGCAAAGCGAGAATCAAGGTCCTCAAAAGGCGTTTGAGAAAAGCACAAAAATGACACAAAAGGCCTGATCCGCTTCGATTTTTGGCAGAGGCTTCAATAGTTGAGCATGATACATGATGGAGGGTCTTCACTCCAATTTTGGGCACATTTCGAGAAAAATTTGTCATTTCAAAAATTTTGGCTTGAGAAACAGGTTTTTGGGTTCTACGCGTAGCGCGCAACGCGCTACCCTGAATATTGGGAGGTCCAATTGAAAAATGGCTTGTATTTTTGGATTTTTCATGAAGAAATACACTTTTTCAGCCACTTCCAAGGAATTTCATCAAGTTATGGATGGTCAAAATGTCCAAAAACATCATGAAAACCACCTTGTTGCCACCTTTTCCAACTACAGGAAGTACCTCTGGGAGAATTCAGTTTTGAGGGTTCAAATTAGCTACAAATTGGAAACTTCCACTTCGGTTGGAAAGTAGACATCCAGGGCTTTCTAACGAGCTATCATGAGCTCAATTGGGATGTCAGGAAGTGCCCCAGACGTAGGCTCAAAGGGGCACTACACATAGGGATCACGGGTGCTACACATACAGTTTTTGGCCCAGATTTTCACCTTCAGCTCAGGAATTCGGCTAGTTTCCACCAGTTTCACTCTTTGATGTAATGTTTCACCCAAAATGATGTAATTTGATGTATGTAAGGTAACATGGCACTTATCTACCTTCTTCTAGATGATTCATTCACAAATTAGCAAGAAATCAATGTAATGAATCAGTTTCCTCTCTTTTTGAGGCAGTTTGGTCATCTAGACTTCTTGCTCCATGTTAGAATTGTTCAAACTGCTCCTAGAAGGAGAAGCTCGACCCCTAGAGGTTAGGGAATGAGGATAGCTTGGTCTATATATGTAAGTTTTCATTCAGTAGCAGAGGTTGGACTCTTGGGATAGCTTTGAGACTATATTGTACATATCTTATGAGCATTTTTGGCAAAGGAAAGACCATGGTTTTGCATCACTATTTGGGATCCATGTGGCTTTATGTCTTGATGGTGTGTTTCTCTCAGTACTTGTAAGTTGTGTATGTGCATCATTATCTCTATTGAATGTTCTCTTATTAGGCAAATGAAGTGTTAAGGTAGAATCCATGAAATTGCTATGCTCTGCCTTTAAATTTGTTTAATATTCTATGTTTTCTTCAGTTTAAGAAGAAAACTTGAGACCCCTTGCTCTCCTTAGCCTCTCACCAGTCTGATCTATCCATCTCACCTACTTTAAGGCATCAAAACAATTGCCTATCTTGCCCCAAGTGGACCTCTGCAAAAACTGTGCCTCATCCCCGCACCCAAAATTGTCTTTCCCTTTATTTCAAAAAAATCATAAAAATCAATCCTAAACTCTTTGTACTTAATACCTAGCCTAAAATCAGTCATCAATTTGGTCATCTCAATCCATTTCGATTACCTTTTTCCAAGTTTGACTCGGAGAGAGCTCTCTCCTGTCCTCGTAGGGCTAGCTACGAGGCTGAGCGTGGTTTGATGTGGCCTTGAGTCTTGCCTTATTTCAGCCTAAGGCATATTTGAGCGCTAACATAGTGGCGACCATACTGGGGAAGAACTAGTTTGCTCCATACTGGGGAAGAACTGGTTTGCTTGTTAGTGTTATTTGACTTATAGCTACAGACGGAGTCTGAAGTCACACCAGGTAGCCTTCGAACTTCACATTGCTCTGCGAGTGCATAGTAGGTAAATGCTGCTTCATTCGATCTCTGGCGTAGCTTGTAATTGTAAGACTTAACTTATAAATTTCCCCAGTACATGTATCAAGTTCAGATCTGATGGTTGATGGTGAACAACGGTCAGACATCAGAAGGCTGAAATCATTCACCTGGCGACTCCATTCACTGAACAATCCAGAAATTGATGCTTCATGGTGACTTCACTGCAGGGAGATCAGTAGCTGTGATATCCTCAAGATGGACCGAATCATGAGAAGATACACTCCCATGAGCTGAGATCACATTCCAGGTTTTCCGAATAAGATACCCAAGGCAGATTGGTCAAGGAATCTGCCTACGTTTAACAATGATGGTAAGAAAGATGTTGCTTTACATTTGGTTAGATTTCACATGCATATTCGCAAGTTGAAAGTGGATTTTCCTGAAGATTGCTTGATGAATATATTCCTGGCCACTCTTGAAGGTGAAGCCGAATCTTGGTATGAAAATTTTCCTCTGGCCTATATTTACTGTTTAAAGGATTTTCATGCCATGTTCATTGAAAGATATAAAGAATCTTATCCATCATTAAATTTAGTTCATCACTGTTGCAAACATGCTTCTACTTTTATTGAAAGCCTTGAGAAATATTATGAAGATGATAATTTCATGGATGATGAGATCATGGAAGCCCTATATGAAAATCCATTTCAGCAGCATAAAGATGATCAGGAAAATTTGCAGCAGGATCAAGATCTAAGTACAGTGGAAGATGATGAAGGAGAAGGTTTTATTCCATATCTGCCCATAGAAGAAGACAGCATGCCGAGAACTCAAGTTTCATTTGCAGATTTTGATAATGACCAGTCAGCTGTTTTAGATCTACATTCAGATTGTGATGACCAAGCATATCTTATGTTGAAGCTCATCAAAGAGAAATCTATTGTTGAGATCATTTGGAATGAAGAAGACAAAGTTATTGACCAAAGCCTTCATGAGGAGGTAATATGGTCATTCCATGGACAACAAGATGGGATCTTTGTTCAGGTAAGTGAGAAATATTCTTTTGATAACTCAGTGATAAATGATAATTTGATTGCCATGTCATATGAAGACAATCACTGTTTGAGCAAAATAAAACAAAAGGTATTGTCTCCTTTGTCTGAAGATGAAATAGATCAACTCTTGAAAGGTCATGTTTCAGCCGAAGCTGCAACAGATTTGCAGTGCACACATATTCAGGAAAGTGTTAGTGAAACTTCTTCCTCTTTTGAAAATAATGACGGTCTTGTAATCAGTTTTATAGATCAGCAAACAGATAATATTTTCTTTCACAAAGATGATAAGGCTGTCATGTTTGATAATCTTGAAGATTGTTTTTTTGTTTAAGAATGACCTAGACCATGAAGATGAGGAGTATGAGCTTGAGAGAGACAAT
Source organism: Pinus taeda (assembly GCA_000404065.3). NCBI lineage: Eukaryota > Viridiplantae > Streptophyta > Pinopsida > Pinales > Pinaceae > Pinus > Pinus taeda. Next base: position 108,727 of record APFE030969857.1, read on the forward strand.
ATACCAGGATTTCTCATGGTCAAGGAACCTACAGCTAGCACTCAGATGGCAGAAGCACATACTTCTCGGTGCATTCCTATCCCTCAGAAATCAATTGTTCTTTCAGATCAGAATGAAGGGAGTACTTGTATTTTTGCTACTGGATCTCAAGACAAGATAGTGCTTCAGGATTATCAAGATCCCTTCGGCATCCTTTTGCAAGCACTAGAGAAGATCAATGTTGCCTGGTTCGTTATCATAAGCCTTGGCTTCAGTGGTTATTGTGAGTTGCCTACATGTACATCGTTCCGCCTGCTCGAGAAAAGCGAGAGCGGAAATTTGGTATGTAGCCATCTATTGGATTGGTTACATTGGAAATCTCATTACACATGATTGTACATATTTCATTAGTATGCAGGTGGTTGTCATCATGATTCCAAATCTTGATGGATTGCTGCCTTTTTCCAAAAGATTTGTAAAGTCTTGTTTTAGGTCAGTCATGAGTCATTTGTGTTTGGTCTGTTGAGTCAGTTTTTTCAAGTTATTTCAGTTTTCCATCGAGTCGGTTTGAGTCAAGTTTCAGTTAGTTTTCAGTCAAGTTTTCATTCAATAAATGTGTCAAAGGTTTTGTTTTATCCGTTCAAATAATGACTCCATCGCCCAATGGTTGAAAGCACTGGTCTGCTATCCCAGAGGTCTGAGGTTCTTGGCACCTCCAAGGAGCTACCATCCCCATTAGAGCCATTGTTAGTGTCAGTCTTTCCAGCCTTCCTCCAGTGATCAAATATGCTCTTACAAAGTGATTGTGAAGTGTCAAGGTCAAATTTTGTCATTTCAGTGAGTCTTCAAGCAAAATTTGGTTACTAGGCATTAGGTCTAGGGTTTGCTCTCACTCTTTTCAAAGTTGCCCAAATGCCAATCTATGTCACTATTCAGCTGAGTCTATCATCATTCATAGGGTTTTCATTATCATCTCAGTGTCTAATGAGTCATTTTACACCTTGTTCATGCTTCAGTTGCACCTAGGCAAGGTCATTTCCCTCTCCTAGGGTTTTGAAAGCTAATTTCTCTTGGATGGTCAAATCATTAGTAAAACTTATATCCAGATGTTCATACACCTTCCTCTATCTTTCATATACCTTATCAAACACTTCCCATCACTGAGATCCCCAAAATTCCACATTTTCGCACAAACCCTGGTTTCTAGCTACAACCTGGCAATTTTCTAGGTTGGGCCTGTGTTTTTCCCTTTTGGACCCCCTCCCCTCACTCAATCTCTGAGATTCCACTTTCCCCTGCTTCCTAACATCACTCCCTACTTCCAAAAATTTCCCCAAGAATTTAGAAGCCCCTTATCCCCTTCATTTCACTTCATTTCGACAAAATCCCTTGTTCCACACATCGGGATAGGTTTCACTCAAATGATGTTTCAGAGCAATCAAAGATGAATTTTTCAAAACTTAGAGATGTTTTTATCCAAAACATTCCAAATAAGAAAAACCTCCTTCACTTTTTTCACAGGTGTCATGGTTTCAGATAAATGTCAAAATTACAATCGCTAGATCCAAGGAGGTTGGCCAAGGCACTAAAACGGAGAAAGAGGTTCGATCCCCTCCATATCTTGGCCGAGGCTTCACGCAAGGACCAAGGCACTAAATAGCCTAGCCACAGCACAAAGCCAAAGAAATTTTGAGCATTTTGGGTAAATTTTGGTTTTTTTTAAGGCAATTTACAGGTTTTCTCCATTAACGGTTCTCACCCCTGGTGACACCCTTCATCCCGACAACTCCATTTTGGGAAAACTCAACATTTCTGGATTTGTCATGGAAATTTACACTTGCTCATTCATTACTAAGAAATTTCACCAAGTTTTGGACCTCCAAAAAGTCAAAAAACATGCAAAAAATGACTTTCTGCCACATTTTTGACACACAGAAAGCAGCCTTGGGAGATTGCAATTTTGGAGGGGCAAATGACCACCAAATTCGGAAATTCCACTTGGGTTGGAAATTAGACATCCAGACCTTTCCAAAAAGCCCACTTTTTCCGCATTTGGACACCTAGAAGTACCTCCAAATCAGCTCCAAAGTAGCATGACCCGTCATGCAGAGGTACGCGACCCGTTGGGCAGTTTTTACAGGAATTCGCCCAACTTTGACCAGTTTTGACTTGAGATGGGATTTTTCACCCTCTTTGATGTAATTAATTTATTTTCATGTTGACATGACAGTTATTTACCTATTCTAGAAGATTCATTCATGAAATAGCAAACATTTAATGAATGAATTGGTTTCCTAGCTTATAGAGGCAAGTTGTTTTGACTGCCTAGATTTTAGTGCTAAGTTTAGAAGTGGTTGAAACAGCTCCTAGAAGGATGAGCTCGACCCCTAGAGGAAAGGAAAGGTGTTAGCTTGCCTATATTATGTATTTTCTTAGTCATTTTCAGAGGTTGGAAGGTTGGACTCTTGAGGGAGAAGCTATCATTGTATTATTTCACTGTATCTCTGCAATTTTTGGCTAAGGAAGACCAGTGTTTTGCAGTCCTTTTTGGGATTCTTGTGGTTACATGTATTGATGGTGTGTTTCTCTATATACCTATAAGTGTGTTATGTGAATCGTTTCCTTTCTTTTCCTTTTGCACATTAAGCAAACGAAGTGTTAAAGTAAGAATTGATGGCTGTCATGCTTTTCTTTTAAGTTTGTTTAATTTCAATGTTTTCTACTGTTTAAGGAGAATTCAAAGTTATTGTTTGCTCTCCTTAACTCCTCACCTGTCATTCCTAATCATCCACCTCAATCAAAGGCATCAATATTGTTTCCTACCTCGCCCCAAAGAACCCCCTGCAGAAACTGTGTCCAATCCCCGCACCCAAAATTGCCATCCGCTCAATTTGCCACCAAAAAACCCTAGAAACCCCAAATCAACCCTTTTGATCAGTTTACTAGCCTAAAATTAGTGTTACCCTATTGGTCATCTCATCCATTGAAGATTTTACTGAGATTGACCGGAGAGAGCCTTCTCCTGCCCCGTAGGGCTAGCTACGAGGCTAATTGGTTTGATGTTGCCTTGAGGTTTGCCTTTTTCAGCCTTAGGTGAAATTTCAAGTGCTAACAACTGTCTCATATAAAAATTGTGGTATAGTGGTCCTGGGTGTTTTACTGTATGGGTTTGGGTGGATTTGCATAATTGTGTGTGCATAGTTGCCTCCCTCATTGTTAGATCCTTCACCATTATTGTAATCCTACTTTTGTTGTCCCCCCAATGTGTTATTGACTAATTTCCCCATCAAATCGATCATCACTTTCTGGTCCTTAGCGAAATCATTTAAACTGCTAACCAAACTATTATTCTCTTGGTTCTTCCTATCTCCCATGATTCCATTACCCTTTTTACACTATACTTTTTCCTCTTCTTCTAATTCAGGGACTTCTTCTTCCTTTGAAATTGGAGTGGGTTCTCTGACCTTATAGTGTCTCTTATAGGTGACGTATGGATGGTCTTCAAGATTCATAAACTGTTATTATAAAATTCTCTTCAAACCACACAACTATACAAGGCCATGCTTTGATACCACTATCCTAGGAATATCTTGAAATTCCCACTAAAATTTTCTGAGTTTGTTTAAGTTTTCACTGAGGTATTTCATCAAACAGTTTTCATGTATATTGCTATAGGGGAATTATTTTGTATTTTATTTTTTAATAAACATATACAATGCCAAATAAATGTTATGAAAACACTTCAAATCAACAATATATAATTGGCATTGATTCCAAAGAATATACATACCACTGATAGAGCTTGCCACAAGACTTTTAGAAGAAATAAGATGATAAATAACAATAAACTTTGTATAAACACTTAGGTTGTAGGATAAAAAATCAATGGATCAATTTGGAAACTCGGCCTTCAAGGACCTCGAACTCAACCTCTTGATGATGGAGATCACCCCCCTAAATAGTGAATGCAAACCCATAAATTATACCCTTGAATAATAAACTTGACACTAGTATATGTTGCAATAATAACCCAATATGTTTGTCACCAAATAATAGTTCCAAAATCAACTCCAAAAAAGGGGTCTCGTCCCTGAATAAACTCAACTACTGAGTGATATTACTCAGCTAAGGAGAATGACCTAAAATGTTATTTTTGGTCCCTTTCTAGTGGATTCTTGACTCCTCAATGACAGTTCTATCGACTTGGTAGTGAGATTAGTACCTTGACCTCCTTAGTGACTAAACTAGACCCCTTTGAATGTTGTTATTAACCCTTAGTGTTGCTCCCCAAAATTCACCCCCAAATGTAGCAAATACTCAAAACTATGTCTAGGATTTGACCAAAACATCTAAGTGAAATTGGCCCTTAGACTTAGCCCATATCCTCGAAGGAATAGCCTCTCAAAAAGAGAAGGGAACTCGACTTGTATAGAGAGAAAGGAAGACTGAAAGACATTATAAAATTAATTGATATCACTTCCATATTTGCTCCATTTCTGCCAATGCCTTCTTCTTCATCAACAATGAAGTGCAATGTTAGAATCTAAGTGATTTCACTCCAATACTAGCTAGGGTGTATAGCTTCAACATTGAAACCAACAACCAAAATGAGGGTTTCCAAAAAACCTTCACTCTGTTCCAAAGATTTCTTCAAATATATATTTTTCAAGTGATCAAATGTAGGAATGATGAGAGATTCCGCATTTTACCTTTTTATAACTCACTTGACCCTTTTGTCACGTTTTTAGCTTTTATTTTAATAAATTCACTTTAGTGGGTTTTCTCACTTTATAATTTAAAAGTGACTTTTCATTAGCCTAGGACCCATGTACCCTTTTTCTCCACTTAACTATTATAAGGTCTTCTCCTAAGAAAATTGTGTTCCCTTAATTAATTCTCCTTGCCCTAGCCTACAAGAATGCAATTTGGTTAGAAAAATATTCCCTTTATGTCTCCTAAGTGGATGGAGACATTACACACTCAAGTTGTCTAGAAACAAATCTATGAATTGCTCTCTTTTAATATCACTCACATTCGTAGAAAGTTAAATACTTTGTTAGATCACTTAGTTGTGTATGCTTGTAACCCTCTTGAGAGACCCGATTATGTTTTACAATAACTTTATTGACCTCATTTTCCTAATAATGAAGATGGGAAAGTGTTCTCAAATGGCGAGAGTATTTTCCATTTCATTCAAGGGCAACCTGCTACTAAGAAAGAGATCATCTCTCTTAAGGAAAATAAATACCCAAAAGGGATTTATCCTCTTGAGAACTCATTCTCTCCTAGTGATGTATCTAATAACATAAAGAGACCTAAAGAGGAGACAATGAGAGAAATATTTGAAACCATACAACTAGATATTGGAAATCTTGGTGACCCTAAGATCTTACAAGTAATCTTCCAAAATCCTAATCATAAGTTTTTTTTACATGAATATAGAGATGTCCTTGCTTGGTCCTATGAATAATCTCATAATTTTCAAAGGGATATCTCCATTACCAGGGAAATGATGAATTGTCTAACAGAGTCATTCCCTCCTCTGGTCACTTTTCCTATTGAATATCTTTGAAAAACAACTAACTTAATATCAACTTGGAAAAAGAATCGTAAAGTATGTTAGTGACTTATGTATGTTAAATGCATCATGTATTGAAATCAATTTCTTTATTTCCTACATAGATAAGGGATGACATGCCTTTTACTGTATGTACATATTATTTTCTTTATGTTCTTTTTTTTAGTCATTTATTTCTTTCATTCATTTCGCATAGCCCTATTTCAATTTCTTGTTTTGCTTCATGTTTGATTACTTCACTTGTATTTTTCTTTTTTTTGTCTTACATTACTCTATTTTATTCCTTTTTATTTTCATTAGTCAAGTTTGAGTACAACTATATCATTCATTCCGTTGGACCTACTTCTGATATGATCAATATATGTTCTAATCTTTGCAATTTTTTATGCTACCATATTTACCTTTAAACAAAAAAATTATTTCATATAGTAAAACAAGATACTGTTTTGCTTGTGTGCAAGATGATGCTACTACACTGCTAGCTATTTCTTCATATTTTCTATGCATCAGAACACCATATATTTTTCTCCCCTCCTATTCTCACATCCCTTTCTCCTACCCCCACATCACAACTTTCTTATGCTATTTCTCATTGCTAAAATCTTAATTTAAAGACCCCAAAGATCCTAAGTTTTGGTGTATTTCTCACAACCCTCCCTATGGAACCACCATAATGTTGACAAACCTACATGCAAAATCACAAACCATTGTGACAATTATAAATTCTCCTCCTCAAAAGAAACAATTAAAGTTAAAAAATCGAACTTAAATGAAAAATGGTAGGTGGGGTCCCCTTTGCATTGGTGTAATAAGGAAACAATCATATAGTTATATCTTACTCCCATGCGCAAAAGTTGTTGTAAAGAATTTCACATTGCATGTATGTGTTGTATGATATGGTAGCGAAGCATTGAAGGTACGGGATTGATAAAGAATCCTTCTAAACAATATATGATATTGCCACCGTAAATTAAGTTGGCTTTGTGATTGTTTTCTCACTTTAGGTTTTAGCATGTGATCATTTTGTCTTCACAAACCAGGTACATTTCCTCATATCAAAGTTGTTACTCTAAGTCTGTAATTTATTTTTCTCTCATGATGACTACAAAAGGTATAGATTGTGGATATTGTTCAAAAGGGTCTCCATTCATTCCTTTCAAAGTTTGAAAAAAGTTCACGGGGAAAAAAGATTTGGGTGGTTAATCCACCCAACATTATACATTATATTATATAAATTACAATAAGTTAAACCCCACACTTAGTGTACAACAAAACACACTACGTATCAAACATGTTAACCTCAATGCACAATACAAAGGTCAAAACACATTTTAAAATCCATTGATCAAGACTTGAACATATAAGAATAGTATGAAATCAATACACCACATGTGGCACTATGCAACATTGGTACACATCGTGAGGTTCCAATCCTTGTGTAGCATACAACATAGGCATCATATGTTATATGTCAATGTACTCCACTCAAAAATATATTAAACCATTGTTTAAATTATCCTTGCATATGGGATTTGATTGTACACAAGTGTAAAGTCTAGTAGCTGGAGTTTTAATGAGATAAGGCATGCTCTGAAATTGGAGCCGAGCCTCTAGTTATCAAATGCATGAATGAAACTTCTAGGTTTCATTCCTTTTTGGTGCCAAGAAATAGTTGTAGAGCTAAGAAATCTGTGGAAATTGTTGCTCGACATGTCAAAAGGATAAGGAAGAACTACCTATAACCAAATCGTCACTATGTATTTGCTCAAAATTGAGGTATGGGTCATTCTGCTATGAATTGAAGACGTTAACGTTAGTTCTAGAAATCAATTTATGCATCTATGTCTACTTTTTGTATTTGCAAAGGGTTAATCCCAAACCCATTACACCGTTTCCTTGCATCATATCTCTATTCTCTGTTTATTTTTCTCTACATGTATAAATATATATTGTATGGATTAATCAAAATTCAAGCCTTGTTCCTCCCTTCTATTTGTGTAAAAAATTGCATTACATAATTGTAGCTCCTCTTTGTGAATGTATTAAACTCAAGCTTGGCCTAGCACTATGTTTTTGTGACTGAAAACCATCTAATATCCACAATACCCCACTCATTAGCACATTTGTAAAGTCTCAACACTGACCATCATTGAATTTTCTCTAGAATTCGTGGATTCTTGAGGTAAAGTATATCTAAATTTTAAAAGATACCTAACTCTTACGACAATAAAAAGACCATGATAAACCCTTAACCCCCACTAATTCTTTCCCAGGTTTGAAGCATATAAGTGGCCATGACCAAAGACATGCAAAATTTGTTATCAACTACAAACCAAAATATTTTATTCTTTCCTCTGTTTGTAGCATACATATGGTATCTCTATATCCCATCTCTAAACCAATGTGGCAATGTGCAAGTCAAATGAATAATTTACAGGGTATCAACAATGAAGAGGCATACACACCATACTCCTCCCATTAATGTTTGTTGTGTTTTCTTTTAGCGCTCTAAAGCCTTTGACTTCATACTACAGTTAAAAAATACTTCTATAATCAATCGGGTAAGTGAAGAAGTACATATAAAGTAACCCAAATAAGTCTTATTTTCTTGGATTTGTTGTATAGTTCATCGTATGGATTTTGAATCACTTCTATGATAGTAACTATGAAAAGTTACTCAGTTTCATAGTGAGCTAATCGTCATGGACTTTTATTGTGCTACATGATAAATGAAGTTTGATTATATTTATCCTTTTCACAACAAAAGCAAAGTATGCAAAGACATAAGTAATTTTCTTTCCATTTTCTCATTTTCCATCATCCTACACCCTTGTGGTATTCCCTTATTCACATGCAAATTCTGTATTGCTCATCACAGTATACAACAAGAAAACACATGAAAATCCTCACATCTTTGATTTCAATTTCGCCACATTGTTCGAATGTATATGCTAATAATCTTGTTGGGTTGTGTTATTCTTTTCATGACTAGACCACGTAGTGAACTGGGGGGTTAGAGGGGGGGCAGAGCCCCCCCTTCGTTGCGTCGATTGTGCAACGGGGCAGTCACAGGGGTGGCAGAAGCCTCCCCTATTCAAGGGTTTGAAGGGGGCAAGTAGCTCCCCTCTACAGGGTCTGGGGAAGTGCTTTTGAACCCTATATTAGGTTGGGCAGACCTACCTATGGTTTTGTGCATGATTTTTGCACATGGTTTTGGACGCGATGATTTTCGGTCCATGGTTTTGGATGCGATGGTTTTTGGTCCACGGTATTGGATGCTTCAGAGTGTATAAATATGTATTGTAACATTGAAAGGAACATAATGAAAAATCAAGCTGGTAGTCCTGGTCTTGGGATCCAAGGGAAAATCTCTGTATATATGTGTTTTATGTGTTATGCTCTCTCATTGTTTAATTTCTGTGTTTTATAATTCGTATGCAGGTAATTTCTATACGGGGTTAAAACCTAAAAAATCTCCTATGTTTTTTCTAAGTAAGAGCAAGGCTTGTCTTCGTAAGCGCTAAGCTCTCTTTTCATTATGCTATTCCTAGAAGCTTACAATATATCCCTTTTCCTGGTAATATTTTTTATGCTTTGTGCTAAGATCTGTTCACAACATACTCTATTCAAACATGTTATTAAAATGCACTCATTATCACTAAGCCTACACAACAATTTGACACTCTCTCAGTGGAGCTTAAAAACACTTTGTATTTTTTATTTGTTTTATAACACTTTGGAAACAAACATATACCATCCATAAAATTTTATTTTCTTGCTAAGAGTCTTCTAAATAAACAATTTGATTCTTTTGCATGCATGAGCATAACTCTCATTCCCATGCAAATTATTTTCCCGTTCTTGCTTTTTCATGTACCCTAGTAATTACATAAGCATGATGATAGTTCAAATTTACTTTTTTGTTCACTGATTTATGATTTGAAGTCCACATTGCACATAGATAAATTCAACTTCACATAATGAGTTTTCACAGTAGATGTTCACATAATAAAATAAGAATGCAAGGGAAAGGAATTAGATGAAAGATATAGTTCATGTCTAGAGCTCACATAATTTTTCAAATTTGCTTTGTTGTTTAATGCTCATGAAAATTTTTATTTTTGGCATACATTCTACAATACGCTTTGCAACATACTTATTTTCACACAACGCTCTAATTTGGCACACATGTATTTTTTTTATGACATGTTTTTGGGAGATACAAGGTGATATGACACGACTGATACAATATTTTCATTCGATTTATTTATTTATTTATTTTTATTTTTATGTATCATGGATGTGCATATTTGTTTATTGGGGAGGCATAAGGTGTCTTTATATATTCTCTATATGGTGGATTACATTTTATGTAGATGTTTGTTTTTTGACGTGCATGCTATGAATGGGAAGTACAAGGGGTTTTACTTTAGATCATGTGATATGGATGAGGTGGCACTTTTATTTATTTGGATTATTATTTTATATGATTATGATTGCACACTTTATATGTAGGTGTCACAAGGGTGATTTTTAGTTCATAAGACACATGAGACAAGTCTCACCTATAAAAACTTATTTTAAAATATTAATAATTCCTTTACAACTCTTCTTCCTGAATAATAAAACATTACTAAAGTAAATTAAAATTAATGAAGAAAATAATTACAAAACAATTAGACCCTTTAAATGTTCCAAGATAATACAATAGAGAAGAAGACTATGAAGGAAAGGATGGAAAAAATATTGAGTAGAGGTATGCACGAGTTATTACAATTGTCATTTTCCCTCGAATTCATTATTTATTTGAGTACAAGAGGCTGATTTATTTGGTGGAAACAAAACTTTTCTGAGTGACAAGGAGAAGAGTAGGGTTATATCTTTCTTCTATGATTTTTTTAGGTTATCTCTCATTTCCTGGAATTTTTTATGCTACAAGAAGGTCAAATTTTCAATATCAGTGCTAATTAGCTAATCTTTTCTAGAGAAATTTGTTGAATTTACCATATCATAAAGGTTCTAAAAGCATCATCAATGTTATCTTTCTTTATTTTTGTCATCTGAGTGTCTAGGCACTTTTGAAATAAGTTTTGGTCAACAATCCTCACAGGACTTGACCGAACAATAAGCTATACTTACTTTTTATTAATACAACTAGCCTATTTTAGCCATCTTAAATTGCATATCTCTCTGCATATTTTATTTATATTCATGAAAAACTTATGCTAAAATTTACTTTATTGTTTATGAGTTGTATATCACAGTATATTATGTGTCTACAAAACCTTTTGGTTGACATGGTACTTTTCTAAGTCTACTCATAAAGTAATTATTTATTTTAGTCATATTACTATTCATATTTTCATTTTATTTCTCTTATATGTTGTAATCATTCTACTATTGACCTTTCCATACATGAATTTCTTTTAAATATGTATTATATTATTAATTTTTCCTTTTGTTGTAAACAACTTTTGTAAATAAATAGGCCATAACACTAAGGGCATTAAACACCAGGCCTAGTCCCATTATCTCACGTGCTCTATGAGATTTGAGGGTTTTTTGGTGAATCATAAAAATGTCATCTCTCAATAAGGGGTAGTGATTATTGAGTGTGATTTTGTTCAAAGGTTTATAGTTTATATTGTTTGAAATGCTAAGAGGGGGGTGAATCAATATTTCACTTCAATCAATTAATTATTTTAATCTTTAAAGATATTTAATTAACATTAGCATCAGATAAAACATAAATCAACAACACCATTCAATAATCCACAATATCAAAGATAATGGACACAATATTTTTTAGGTGGAAATCCTTCCAGAAGAAAAACCACTGAACACTTCTTAATATTTGTCTTCAAAAGATTCACATCAATTAGGAAGCTCCATCTTCCAAGGTTCTCAGCTCAAAATGAAGGAGGCTCTAACCCCTTAGTTTACAGGCACCAACCCAAAGGATGCTTCAATGCCCTAGTTTAAAAGCTCCAACTAGAAGGACGCTCCAATGTCCTAGTTTACAAGCTTTGACCTAAAGGATGCTCCAACACCCTATTCACCAATTACAACTGGAAGGATGCTCCAATGCCCTGTGTAGACTCCAACCTTCCCTAACACCATCCTGCCACCCTAATCAACCAACACACCATGTCTCATGTATTTTTAGACTGGATCCACTTGTGCTCAATATTAATATAAAGGGAAATGCAATACAAGAAACTACAAAATAATGTTTATTAATCAAATCTTCCTCTGCTTAGTTTGCACATCAAACCTTATCTATATCAACAAATACTTCTCTATATATCATTAGATCAAGTTCTTCTCTGACATACAAGGCACCAATCAGTATTATCAAAACACTTGATCCACTTGTTTCCCTACTCAACAATAATTATGCCAAAATACTTATGCTTGTGAAGAAACATTTACACATGAGACGCCAAAACCCTTGGGAAGATAACATTAACACATCAGCTGTCAAAACCATAGGAATTGTCAAATATCTAGGAGTGGACATAACCTTAGCATTGATCAAGAATAAGTATGGCCTTCTTTATGCCAATACAGTCGATCTCATTGTTAAACCCTAATCAAGAACCTTTTTTATACTTATAGCTACACTCATCATATAATACATGGAAAAAAGGAGTTTCAATCCAAACCCTAAACAACATATTTTATATTGAATACTTTGTTATATAATTTGTTCTGATTTAAAATCACTTCCAACATAAAATCTTAACTCACTACTTATTATGTCAAAACAATATTTTTCAACATGCATCAATGATAATTCAATTAACTCTGCATAAACCATCTATACCAAACAAATGTTCTACTTCAACTGAAACCCTAGCTCAATGTGCCTTTGTTAAACCCTTGATAGTAACTGGCACAACATATATTGATAACAAACAAGCCCTAATGACATACATCCAACAACCTGATTTCCAATTTCTTCTTCAACGAAAAAAACCCTAAGAAAAATCAACTTTCAACATTATACTTTGTTCAACAATATAATCCTTGGCACATCAGTTAGCTCTACAATCAATCATGCTTAACACTGTCAAACTTAACATTGTGTCGTCAATTTGATTTAGCAATATAATGACATACTAGTACTCACAATATATAGCCAAAACTTAAACCAACAGTTCTGATAAATACAAAACCCTGCAAGAAACATTGTCAACTAGATTTTATAGACATGTCACCTAGAGTCATGTTAAACCCTACAACATACGTATATACTCCTCTGTAGAAAGTCCCTGATTATCAAATGATAACAATTTTATGCTATATAGACAATTGTTTCATCCATTTCAATCCATCAATGATAGAAATTACATTAATAACTAAGCTTCCTTTGTAAAAAACATTGTTATGAATCAAGTTATGCCAATATTTATCATATAGAAAATAAACTTAGCCCCAATCACATTGTACATTTCTACAATTTGAAAATTGCACAATAAGAACCTCTATTCTACTCCATACACAAGAAGCAATACAAGTTGTGGCAACACAATCTATAGGTGCTTTCATTCTAAAGTGCACAACACTCTTAGGTTCATTAAACCAATGATCAATAAAATCACCCTATATACACTCGTAGGTCTAATGATAACACTATTCCACGTACACATCACACTGACCCAATCAATGTGCATAATGACTGGTCCATCTATAATTTTATTTCTAGTCACACTTGTGCATTGTAGCTCGATTCATATCATACTCACTTCGCACAAAATCTTTAACATATTCTGCTATAGGTTTTTACATTGAATGCACAATCAAATTTACATAGATTATCATCCACCAATATAAATACTCTTTTTTTTTTCTTTTTTTTCTTTTTTTTGCTTCTGACCATTCAACAAAACATTTTGTGGTGTATGTGTGCCAAGGTATTACTCCTCAAATGAACTTTGTCCTTTTCTAAAACAATACAAGATCATAACCATACTTTCGTTGAGCACTCAAAGATCAGTGCTTTAGGACTTGCATGAAAGTGCCTCAAAAACTAGTGTGAACAAAACCATAAAAGAAAAAAATAAAATCCCTAGACATGGTTCAAAGCTTTGATTTCCTTCTTCGATCTTCAAGACTAGAGATAACTTCAACAACTTCGACCTCTTTAAGATTTCTAATGCTACATGTGGAGTATCAAAGAAGGTATGTTTCGATGGTTATTTCAATATCTTTTCATTATAACTTATAAGCCTTTTTGCATTAGAAACTTAGACAATAATAAGGATTTATAACGAAACACGTGAGATTAATAGAGAACGTTGATAATTGTCATTCCTATGTGCAGGAGGGAGGAAAAACGGAAAGAGGTCATCCTAAAGGAAAATAAAAAGATGAATTAACTGTTGTCCCTTCGATGGGAGACCGCATGAAAACCAGATCAAAACAGACCAACCCAGGAAAGGAAGCGGAGATACCAGCTCGGAGCAGAAAAGGAAAGAAGTGACTCAGGATTAATGATTCTACAAATCCCTCAGGATCTTAGATCTTGAGGGATCGCTGTTTTATCTATTTCTGCATCTAGATATCTCCGTCATCATCCTTATATAAGGGATAGCGTTGTTGGCTAGAAGGGAGAACTTTTATGTAATTTCTTTTAAGAAAGATCAAGACTATGATCTTTACGTTCTGTTAAAGACTTGAGTTACTGTAATTCTACTTCATGCATTAATACAGACTTGGTTACTCTTTTATCTTTGAGCCTGGATCAATCTTAAGTAGTGTACCCCTGGAGGCTAAGGGCCCGGCCCTGGAGGACACTTGCTCTTGTACCATTACGCGTGGTTTCTGTGTTGTTTGTTTATCAACGTGATCTGGTAATCTGTTGTGTTTTATAACGTTTATGTTACATGCTCTGTTGCGCTTAACTCACTTAATGTTCCTGCAAACAAAAGTCTTGTATTGACAGTGCATCATGTTACCAATCCTTTAAGTGTTGGTTAATCTCTACATGATACTGTCATTCCATTACAGAGTTTTATGCGATTGTGCTTTAGCATTACAAAATTTATCTTGAAAAGTCTGATTTCACATGATTATTGAATCCTTGAATGTTACTGTTTTCATCTTGAGATGCAATCGTATGTTTTTATTTAGAGCGATAACAGAGTCAGATTAAGCACGTTGTGTTTATATGGTTTTTAGTATTATTCCATCTTGGATCCATAGGTAGTGTTGTTCCATAGTATGTGTACATCTTTAATAACAAAGGATTGATGTTTGGATTCGTGTGATTAAATAGAGTTACAGCTTGACGAATTTGGTTACTGCTTATTTCTAACTTGCTGTTCCATTTCAGTTGCTGTTCCATTTCTGAATTGTTGTTCCATTTCAATTGTTGTTCAATTTCAATTGATGTTCCATTTCAATTGCCCTTCCATTTTAAGATTGCTGATTTGCTATTTTCTTTACTTGCCATTTCTTATTTAGTAAGGACGATCTCTGGCTGTAGTGAGCGCCAGCATCTGCTACCTGGCTCCCAGACCTCAGATCTGTTCTCATCAGTTATGAAAGGGATGGGTTATTTCTACCGAACCCTTGACTGATGTGTTGTTTTATTTCATTGCTATTTTCTTTACTTTCCGTTTCATTTCTATTTATTAAGGACGATCTCTGGCTATAGTGAGCATCAGCATCTGCTACCTGGCTCCCAGACCTCAGATCTGTTCTCATCAGTTACGAAAAGGATGGGTTATTGCTACCGAACCCTTGACTGATGCATCGCTTTGTGTGATTTAGCCTTTTGAAGTAGTTAAGTTGTAGACACGCATTAATTTACTCTTGTAGTTTTAAACAGCTATACTACAAGCATTACTCTGACAAATGCTAAGCCTCAGACTGAGACACTCTTTGAAATAACAAGACGTTCCCAAATTGACATATTAATGTGAGGTAACTAGAGGTGAAAGAGACCTTTTTTATAGCTCTACAGCTACAGAAGAATCTATCATACAGTTCCTGCTCCATCTATTTGTACGCTATGGCCTCCCTAGAGAGATAATTATAGATGGAGGGCCACAGTTTGCTGGGAATAGAATAGCTGCAACACTCAACAACTATCATGTCCAACATAAAATTACCACCCCATATCACCCATAGGCAAATGGGCATGTAGAAAGCAGCAATAAGATAATAGAAACAATTCTAACAAAAACAGTTGCATCACATAGACGCGATTGGGCTGCCAGACTACCTGAAGCACTGTGGGCTTATAGAACAACATGGAGAAGCACCACTAGTCACTCACCTTACCAGCTAATGTTTGGAAAACAACCTATTTTTCGTATAGAATTTGAAATCCAGACATTACGAACAACACAAGAAGTTGGTTTAGACTTAACTGAGGCACAGACTAATCGACTACAATAGATCAATGAGCTGGATGGAATTAGGCTCTCTGCACTTCAACACACTGCCTTGATACAGCAGCAGAGAGCTAAATGGCATGATGCTGTCATTAAAAATAGAGTCTTCCACGAAGGAGACTGGGCTCTTTTATATGACTCCAGGTTTCAGGACTTCCTCAGGAAACTCCAGACTCGTTGGTTGGGACCATATGAAATCCAGAAAGTACACGATAACGTTACCCTTACCCTGATTACTATTGATGGTTCTGGATATACCTTTAAGGAAAATGGCCATCGAGTCCATCTCTATCGCAAACCACTTACTTGGGAGTCCTTCTGCCAACAGCTACACCAAGATTTAGATATGGAGATCTTAGGGGAGGAAGACAAGTCTTCCTCACTTGTAACTCACTAAGAAATTTACTTTCCCTTACAATTTGTACATAACTTCTTGAATTATTTTTGTACATATCCTTGCAACAGGTTTTGTCACTTTTGTTGTTCCTTTTTTCAAAAGGAACAACACTTTTGGTTTTTTGCTGTTCCTTTTCAAAATGAACAACACTTTGTGTTTTTGCTGTTCCTTTTTCAAAAGGAACAACACTTTTGGTTTTCTGTTGTTCATTTTCAAAAGGAATAACACTTTGTGTTTTTACTGTTCCTTTTCCAAAAGGAACAGCACTTGCGATTTTTGTTGTTCCTTTTTCAAAAGGAACAACACTTTGTGTTTTTGCTATTCCTTTTCCAAAAGGAACATCACTTGTGATTTTTGCTGTTCCTTTTTCAAAAGGAACAACACTTTGTGTTTTTGCTGTTCCTTTTCCTAAAGGAACAACACTTGCGATTTTTGCTGTTTCTTTTTCAAAAGGAACATCACTTTGTGTTTTTGTTGTTCCTTTTCCAAAAGGAACAACACTTGTGATTTTTGTTGTTCCTTTTTCAAAAGGAACAACACTTTGTGTTTTTGCTGTTCCTTTTCCAAAAGGAACAACACTTGTGATTTTTGTTGTTCCTTTTTCAAAAGGAACAACACTTGTGTGTTTTTTTGTTGTTCCTTTTTCAAAAGGAACAACACTTGTGTTTTGTTGTTCCTTTTCCAAAAGGGACAACACTTTTTGCTTTCTGCTGTTCCTTTTCCAAAAGGAACAACACTTGTGTGTTTTTGCTGTTCCTTTTTCAAAAGGAACAGCACTTGTGTTTTGCTGTTCCTTTTTCAAAAGGGACAGAACTTTTTGCTTTATGTTGTTCCTTTTCCAAAAGGAACAACACTTGTGTGTTTCTGCTGTTCCTTTTTCAAAAAGAACAACACTTGTGTTTTGCTGTTCCTTTTCCAAAAGGGACAACACTTTTTTCTTTCTGTTGTTCCTTTTTTAAAAGGAACAATACTTGTGTGTTTCTGCTGTTCCTTTTCCAAAGGAACGACACTTGTGTGATTTTGATGTTCCTTTTCCAAAAGGAATAGCACTTTTGATTTTTGTTGTTCCTTTTCCAAAAGGAACACCACTTTTTGATTTCTGCTGTTCCTTTTTCAAAGGAACAACACTTGTTTGATTTTGCTATTCCTTTTCAAAAGGAACATCACTGTTGATTTCTACTGTTCCTTTCTCCAAACAGACAGCATTTGTGAACTGTTGTTGTGCCCTTCCTCGAAAGGAACACTACTTATATGATTTTGCTCTCCTTGTGAAACAACTTGTTCCTTTTGCTATTCTAAATTAAGGAGGTTTATTGCTAATGTTCTTTCAAGTCTTTTTGAATACGGTTATGCACTTATGTGATGGAAACAAAAGCACAACATACGGAAATCAGTAAATCATAAATCACTATCTTTATAAGAGACCGCCATGAATTGGTAAAAAACGCAGGGAAAGACATGCTTATTCATCATCTTTTGCCGCCATTGCTCTACTAATTCCATTCTGATTGGTTATTTGTATCATGATGGTTCCTTTTTAATCCTCTCTGATTATCATTCAACAATAAGAGAAAAGGATCTATACCTTTCTATTGGGATATTAAGACTTCTTCCACCATTCCTACTCTTAAGGAGTGTTGAGCCACCCTTTTTGTATAAACAGGAAAGGATCTTTATGAAAAAACAAGAAGAAAAAGAGGGAAGCAAAACATGGTTTCTAAATTGTCAAATTGCAGGATAGGAAGTCTCATTATGAGCTGGCCTACCATGATCATCAGGACGGAAGCGAAGTGGCATTCCCACTATGGCCACCACACCTGGGAAATGGTCCAAAAGGTATATCAAACAAATAACCCTTGGAATAGGAGGTCTCATCACGAGTCGGCCTGCCCACTATTCGCTCCTCCCTCGTGAATGGCATTATGACTAACTGGTCATCAAGCCAGCATAATGGCCTACATTTTGACATTACACAACGCTTCCTGGCATACACAAAGGACTATGGTTCCAGGGGTGAAACAAACAACTCTGCCAAGGTTATGGACACCTGTCGGCAGGAGAGCACTGTTAATGGTATCGAAGTTGCATTTTTACACCAATAGGTAAGAAGATTGCATCCTCTTGTTTCTTATGCCGTGGTAATTAATTATATAATGTTACCCAACCATATAACACATGACTATATATTATCACCAATCATTACAGAACTAGTGACAGTGACCGCATGAGACTCTCTATTTACAACAAATGTCTTATCCCCGAACTTCCATCAAATCACCGCAGTCCCTTACGTATTAAAGCGATGTAACTTTATACCTTGATTTGAGTAATAGGCTGTTTTTGTAAGCATGGCATAGTGCCATACGCTGTTCCATAAAGACCTTGCAGCAGAACAGGTGCTGCTCCTTTATTTGACAGTTGGGACAGCTTATCACATTGCGGGGGGGGGGGGTGGGGGGAGGGTAAACTCATCATTCCCCAGAGCACGTGTCAGTCCGTTATTTGAGAAATTGTGTACTCGGGCACAACACGGCTCAACGGTATTATCTTTTTCTGTTTTTGTTTTCTTCTGCATGAGCTATTGTTCGAAGCCATTTCCATTGCATACGCCGTAGCATTAGAATTTGAACGAGTAATACGCCATCAGCTTCTCTGCGTTTCAAAAAACAGTTGCCGTTCCTTTGAGAATTTGTAGTGAAACTATGGGAGGAAGGTCAGTTCGCCGAGAAACGCAAGTGTTAACTGTTTCGACTGTAGCCCGAAGAATCCTGAAAAAAGCAGGATTGTTGACCTATCTCAACCGCCTGAAGGAGTCCAATGAAACAGTAGCAATTGAATTTTTACAAAATTTGCAAGAAGACTACTCCAGAGTAAGAGGAAGACGAATAGCAGTCACCGATGACATAATAGCAGAAGTCTTGGGACTACCAGCCACTGGACCAGTATGGACGATAAAGAAGGAAAGGCTGCAGAAGATTTTAGAAATCTTTTAGGACGAGGGCCAGAGCTTGAAAATTCAAGGAAAGGGGGTGCTACCAGCAATGCTAGGAGAGCCATGGGCGAAATTAGCAAAAATTATCCAAAGCTACATCACCTGTGAAGGCAGAAAAGACGTGGTAAGACCACGACATCTTAAACTCCTAGCTGTTTTAAAACAAAGATGTTCTGTGAATTTACCTGCATTGTTGAATTCACTACTTCATGACGTTGCACGAAACATGAAAAGAGCACAGCACGTAGAGTTAGTCGTCAGCCACCACGAATTAATTCGATTGATAGTTAACTATAGTCTCACCCAGCAGCAGAGCATCTGGGAAGAACTAATTACCATCATCAATGGAGGGTTGGCCACATCTGGATGCCCTAAAAAATGAAAACAAGTTGCTAGCACACCCCAACGTTCAGAAAAATGGAAGCAAGACACTTGCACAACGGAGAAACCTAAAAAATGATCTGAAAAATGGAAACATGACACCAGCACACCCGAAAAACCTGAAAAATGCAGAAAATCGGCACGGCTCGCATGGCTACGAGGGGGGCTGGAGAAGCCCCAGGAAGGCACGAGCTAGGCAATAGAAATCGAAGATGAGTAGTCTGCAGAGGCATAAACAAAAGAAGAAGACAACGAGGAAGCAGAGCAGGCTGCAGAAACAGAAACGAAAGAAGAAAACGACGAGGAAGCAGAGCAGTCTGCAGAGACAGAAACGGAAGAAGAAGACGACGAGGAAGTAGAACAGTCTGCAGAGACAGAAACAGAAGAAGAAGAAGAGGAGGCAGAGCAATCTGCAGAAATAGAAGACGAAAAAGATGAGCAATCTGAAGAGGAAGGAGACGAGGGAAAAGAAGCTGAGCAGTCCGAGCAGGAGGAAGGAATGGAACAGCAGGAAGGTAGCCCATTATAAGACCCGTTAGGGGAAGATGAATTGGCCAAAATTTTGGCCAATATGGGCGAATATGTCCAACCCCTAAGTCCATCAAACCTCCATGCCATAGAGAAACCCTAGGAGAAAGATGCACCCGAGGAATCACATGTAGAAGAGGCGGAATTAGAAAATTTGTCCGTTCATAATGAGAAGATATCACAAAACGCTAAGCAGGAACAGTCCGTTCCTAATCAGAAGGCACCAGAAGAAAGTCTAGAGGAAATAAGGGCAGAAGAAGAGTTAGCCTAAGAAATAACAGAGCCAAGTAAGGTTCTTACCTCGGAATAGCCACCCCAGGGAGAAAATCAGGAAGCTAGCCACAGTCCAAACCGTAGCGAACAACCTACTGTTCCTTCTGAAGAGATGATGGAAATAAGGGAATTACGAAAGGAACAGTAGAGATTGTTGAAAATAATAGTCCAGCTTCATCAGCAGATTAGGGTTCTAAAGGTGAGGAAAAGGGTAAAAGGGACTTCAGGAAGAAAAGGTCTGATCACACCAGTAAAATCCCTTAAGGGCAAGAGGCGGAGGACCAGAATCCATCCCACTGCTCAAAACCCTGACAATAGCCAAGCTGTTGTTCCAAATGAAGCTGAAAAGCAGACTGCTGTTCCAATTGAAAAGGAACAGCAGTGGGCTGGTGTTCATGTTAGAATTGAAATGGATGATAAGATGGTTCAGACGGAGGCACCACCTTTGGGAGTAATAAGGGTTCTGAACTCAAAGTAGCGCAATAAGAAAGTTCAAGTAAAGCTCCCGGCCTCCACGGCTGCATGGAAAAAGGATCCGAAAATGATAACCCTTCACAAAAATTTGAAGCAGGCCCAGCAAGAAGCAGAAAAGCTTAGGGAACAAATGGTCCCCCGAGAAAAATATGAAGAACTACAGCAGCAGCTAAAGAGCGTCAACTTATCTGAAAGCCAAGCTTTCGAAGGATGGCAAAGGGAACAAGAGAAAGTTGCAAAGGTAACTCGTAGATTAGATGTAGTTATCAAATAGATGGATACCTTGTGTTCTCTATACAATGGTGTCCTAGCATGTAGAGCCCCTGCCAAGAACTATGCCCTATTTCTAATGGAAATTTAAGTGAAAATAAAGGTTGTTAAAGTAGGTGCTCCCATACAAATTAACACTATAGATGATTTTATAAATTGTTGTAAACATTATGGGGTAAAAGTGAAAAGGTTATTGTGTGAATTTTACTTGCATAACCTTGTACTAGAACAAGAGACCGAACTGAACCCTGGCCCTTTTGTTGGGGACATTTAATTGCAAGCATTTATCTCATTTGCAATCAATCAAATTAAATGGCTTAAAGCCTACAACACTTTTCAAAGACAAGAAAACAGATTAGATCTATGGGTAAGAGCTGAGCCTAGGGACCCAGAACAGTTATGGAGGAGACATAGAAATCTCATGAAGGCTCCAGGAGTGATTGAAGCATTAGGACCCATGCATGAAGCAATCATTCGACAGGGACTTGAATACTTTTCCTCTATTAAAGACCCTTCCGTTGAAGCAGCTCAATTTCGATATCGAATATCTAATCCGAACATCCAGCTCAGAGAACCATTTAAGTATGAAAATTTTAAACTTGCTGCTAACCGATTCCCCCTCTATGGCGAAATTGTTTTGAGGGCAGGGCCATCCTGGTTAGGATATAGGTTCCGAAGTCCAATCATTTGGCATCCTGCACCCGGATACCAAGCCCTGTATGAGATGCCTGAGGGTCAGACAGGCCATTTCTTTGATCATTTAGTTTCGCATCACGGTTGTAGGCCCTCACACAAGATTCCATCTCCAGCTTACTCACTCACTGCTTTGCATGTCAACTACAATGTTTTCATGAGGCCATGAAAAAGGGTAAGTTGGGGGGTGTGTGGAGTATCAAAGAAGGTATGTTTCGATGGTTATTTCAGTATCTTTTCATTAGAACTTATAAGCCTTTTTGCATTAGAAACTTAGACAATAATAAGGATTTATAATGAAACACGTGAGATTAATAAAGAATGCTGATAATTGTCATTCCTATGTGCAGGAGGGAGGAAAAACAGAAAGTGGCCATCCTAAAGGAAAAGACAAAGATGAATTAACTGTTGTCCCTTCGATAGGAGACCATGTGCAAACCAGATCAAAATGGACCAACCCAGGAAAGGAAGCAAAGATACCTGCTCGGAGCATAAAAGGAAAGAAGTGACTCAGGATTAATGATTCTGCGAATCCCTCAGGATCTTAGATCTTGAGGGATCGTTGTTTTATCTATTTCTGCATCTAGATATCTCCATCATCATCCTTATATAAGGCATAGCGTTGTTGGCTAGAAGGGAGAACTTTTATGTAATTTCTTTTAAGAAAGATCAAGACTATGATATTTACGTTCTGTTAAAGACTTGAGTTACTGTAATTCTACTTCATGCATTAATACAGACTTGGTTACTCTTTTATCTTTAAGCCTAGATCAATCTTAAGTGGTGTACCCCTGGAGGCTAAGGGCCTGGCCCTGGAGGACACTTGCTCTTGTACCATTACGCGTGGTTTCTGTGTGGTTTGTTTATCGACGTGATCTGGTAATCTGTTGTGTTTTATAACGTTTATGTTACATGCTCTGTTGCGCTTAACTCACTTAATGTTCCTGCAAACAAAAGTCTTGTATTGACAGTGCATCATGTTACCAATCCTTTAAGTGTTGGTTAATCTCTACAGGATATTGTCATTCCATTACAGAGTTTTATGCAATTGTGCTTTAGCATTACAACATTTATCTTGAAAAGTATGATTTCACATGATTATTGAATCCTTGAATGTTACTGTTTTCGTCTTGAGATGCAATCATATGCTTTTATTTAGAGCGATAATAGAGTCAGATTAAGCACGTTGTGTTTATATGGTTTTTAGTATTATTCCATCTTGGATCCATAAGTAGTGTTGTTCCATAGTATGTGTACATATTTAAGAACAAAGGATTGATGTTTGGATTGGTATGATTAAATAGAGTTACAGCTTGACGAATTTGGTTACTGGTTATTTCTAACTTGCTGTTCCATTTCAGTTGCTGTTCCATTTCTGAATTGTTGTTCCATTTCAATTGTTGTTCAATTTCAATTGATGTTCCATTTCAATTGTTGTTCCATTTTAAGATTGTTGATTTGCTGTTTTCTTTACTTTCCATTTCTTATTTAGTAAGGACGATCTCTGGCTGTAGTGAGCATCAGCATCTGCTACC
The DNA here is from genome assembly GCA_000404065.3 of Pinus taeda. Lineage (NCBI taxonomy): Eukaryota > Viridiplantae > Streptophyta > Pinopsida > Pinales > Pinaceae > Pinus > Pinus taeda. The sequence goes on from APFE030969857.1 coordinate 132,230, forward strand.
TGACTCCCAGACCTCGGATTTGTTCTCATCAGTTATGAAAGGGATGGGTTATTGCTACCGAACCCTTGATTGATGTGCTATTTTATTTCATTGTTATTTTCTTTACTTGTCGTTTCATTTCTATTTATTAAGGACGATCTCTGGCTGTAGTGAGCATCAGCATCTTCTACTTGACTCCCAGACCTCAGATCTGTTCTCATCAGTTACGAAAAAGATGGGTTATTGCTACCGAACCCTTGACTGATGCATTGCTTTGTGTGATTTAGCCTTTTGAAGTAGTTAAGTTGTAGACACGCATTAATTTACTCTTGTAGTTTTAAATAGCTATACTACGAGCATTACTCTGACAAATGCTAAGCCTCAGACTGAGACACTCTTTGAAATAGCAAGACGTTCTCGGATTGACATATTAATGTGAGGTAACTAGAGGTGAAAGAGACCCTTTTTATAGCTCTACACTACACAAGGTTGCATATGAGATAAATAGATAATGCAAATTTTTTATTATATTGAATGAGAGGAATTCATATATATTTATAGGTGAGAATGAACCTTCTTGAAGCTAACTTGGAAACCTATGGAAGGAAAAGGAATTTAAAATTTAAATTTCAAAATGGAGCCAATACCCCAAATGATTAGGGCCCAAGCTTTGGGTACATTAATAAAATTCCTTTGTGATCCTAAAAAATTAAGGTTAATCCTTAATAACATATCCTTTGTACCTTTATGTCTTGGACCATAACTTAGCCAATTATACGTTGCCACACCATCACCCCTTTTGGGGTCTTTTACCACATAATGGGGGCATTGACCTTCTGAAATCCATAATTATCAAACCATGAGGAGTCTCGTGACATGTTGTATACCATTGGAAATTACATGATGATGATAATCACATGACAATGATTTTAACTCCAAAAACCATGATTTTCTTGGTCATTTTTATATTCAAAGGCAGGGACTCTAGGGTTTTCCTTCCTCTTTGTCACTTGGAGATTCCAATTAATGCAATCTAGATAAGTATTAAGTGTGTTCAAGAACCAATGTTGGCATTAATTACAATACCATTCAACAATCTCCCCCTTTTTCATTGATGGAAACACATACTCCCCCTGTGATCAATACTCCTCTTGTCTCCATGCCTTGATCTTCTTTTCCTAATTTCTCTTCCCCTTTGACATAAATGGTAAAGGGTGAATTCCCCTAACAAGTTGTCTTCTTTTCTTTTCCTGTAACATACCATTGCTCCCCTTGACGGAATTCCTTCCTCTCTCTTCTTGCAATAGACTACTCCTGACATCCTATGCTTTTCACGACTTGCCACAACTAAGACCTTCTATAATTATGCTCTACAACTATGCTACTCCTCAAACCGACTAATCTTCCCACAATGTTGACGACTAATTCATATATCCCATATGTCAACCTATTAGTGATAGATATTTGAAAGTAAAACCATTCTATAAAGATACACCCTCTTAAAGATTCATAGGACATGGACTCATCAAACTGGATTCTTCAGAATAATGTAAGAACTAGTTCTTCGGTCAGATCATCCTGAACCATGTCATTGCCTATTGTAGATTCATCATCATCTTTTGACCTTATAATGCTTGAAAGCATGAATGAAAATACATTTTCATTTACTTAATCTTCTTCCTTTTGCTTTCTTCTCCAAACCTTCTTACTTGATATTAGGGCAACCTTTCATGGAAGATTGCATCTTGTACCTGCAATCATGATCTACATGCCCATAGTTATGGAAGTTGTAACATTCAATGTTGGACCTGAATAATGGAGAAAACGACATATACTTTATGCGAGAAAAGTCATCTTGAAACCTATCTTGTGATCTTGCAAACATGCTTCTAGGGTTTTGATAGCGTCTTTGATAATCAAACCTATGATACATTCTTCAATCCTTAGCCATATCTACAGAGTTATAACATGAAAATAATTAACCATTAAATGTTCTAGGCTACCTGGATGAGATATTCCTTCTTGAAGGAGGTACAGTCCTTTTGTTGTTCTTTGTCCTTGATAGCTTCAACACTACTTCTTGGAGCCACAACATCGTTAACAATCTTCTGTCCTTCATTTTAATATGTCTTTTGAGGGATCTTGCTATCAATATTTCTCTCCAAGTACTTGGAGTTTGTGCCTTCATCGCATTGAACTTTACCTACTTCTTTTGTCTTTATCTTCAATTCACCCATTTCATTATTCTTCCTTTTGTCATCAAACAATTTCTCCATCCTAAGCTTGTCTATTTTAGTTAGGGCATTGTCAAGTTCTTTTTTCTTTTAGCTATATCTTCCTGAAACCATCTTTTCAAAACTTTTCTTCTTTATTTCTCCTCCTTTACTTGCAACTTTAGAATATTGACCTTTCCTTTAATTGGTTTTCTAGGCCTTTCTCTTTCTTTTCTGGTTCTTGCACTTGGAGTTTCAAGAGAGAAACTTCTTATTTGAGTGTGTGATTTACCTTCTCTATGTTCTTCAAATATATCAAGGCACTAGTTAGTAATTTTTCCATCTCGAATTCAACTTATTCCTCTTTTTAATCTTCATCCTGATATTCGACTTTATTTGAATCACGATCATCATCTTGATCTGCATGCTTCTTTGTGTAGATACTATAGATCCTTTTCCAAATACTTTTGGCAGATGAGCATTGATCAACTTTCACTTTTATGGTCTCTGGTAGAGCACTAAGAATGACATTCATGGCTTTTCTATTGAACTTTCTAGATTCATCAATAGATGGGTCTCCATAAATAACATAGTTCCATAATTCATATCCATAAGCTTGCACATAAGCTTTCATTTTGGATTCTCATATTTCCTATTTGGCTTCATTGTAATTCGGAGTTGGAGAACCAAGTTCATTTTCTACAACACTAGAGTCTTCCTTTGATTCTTCTAAATAGTAGGTGACTTGTTTCTTTGACTTCCCCATTTCTGCTCTTTGAGATCTCACTTCTAGCTATTGAGCTGCAACTAAATAACCTTCTCTAATACCAATTGTTCGAAATATTGAGAGGGGTTGAATCAGTATTTCACTTCAATTAGTTAATTTTTTTAATCTTGATAGAGCATTAATTAACATTAGCATTAGATAAAACATAAATCAACAACACCATTCAAAAATGCACAATATCAGAGATAGTAGACACACGATTTTTTAGGTGGAAACCCTTCTGGGAGAAAAAGCACCGAAAACTTCTTAATATTTGTCTTCAAAATATTTACACCAAGATTCTTAGCTCCAACTAAAGGAGGCCCCAACCGCCTAGTTTATAGGCACCAACCTGAAGGATGCTCCAATGGCTTGGCTTACCAACTCTGACTAGAAGGATGCTCCAATGTCCTAGTTTACAAGATTCAACCTGAGAGATGCTCCAACACCTTGTTCACCAACTGCAACTGGAAGGATGCTCCAATGCCCCGTGCAACCTCCAACCTTCCCTAGAGCCACCCCTCCACCCTAATCATCCAGCTAACCATGTTTCATATATATTCAGACTGAATCCACCTATGCTTGATATCAATATAAAGGAAACTACAATATAGGAAACTGCAAAACAATCTTTGTCAATCAAATCTTCCTCTACTCGGTTTGAACATCAAAAAATAATTCTCTACATATCATCAGATAAATATCTTCTCTAAAATATAAGGCACCAATCAATATTGTCAAAGCACTTGATCCACTTGTTTCCCTAGTCAACAATAATTCTGCCGAAATACCTCTTCTTGTGAAGATAGCATTAGCACATCAACTACCAAAACCTTAGGCACTATCAAACATTTAGGAGAAAACATAAACTTAACATTGATCAAGAATAAATCTAGCGTTCTTTCTACCAATACAGCTTATCTCATTTTCAAACCCTAATCAACAACTCTATTATAAATATAGGGACACTCATCATACAATACACGGAAAAAAGAATTTTCTGTCCAAGCCCTAAACAACATATTATATCTTGTATAATTTGTTATATAATGCGCTATGATATAAAATTACTTCCAACATACAAGATTAACTCATTGCTTATTATTTCACAATGATATTTGTCAACAACATTAATGCTAAGTCAATTACCTCTTCTTAAATCGTCAATATTAAACAAATGTTGTACTTCAGCTGAAACCCTAGCTCAATGTTCCTTTGTTAAACCATTGAAAGTAACTATCAAAACATATATTGATAAAAACCATGCCATAATGACATACATTCAACAACCTAATTTCAATTTCTTCTTTAGCAAAAGAAGCACTAAGCAACACCAATCATTGATACTCAACCAAAACTTACGGCTAACAACACAAAAATAATCTTTCAACATTATACTTAGTTCAACAATACAATCCCTGGCACATTAGTCAACTTTGTAATCAATTATTCTTAACACTATGTCATCAATTTTATTTGGCAATATAATGACATTCTAGTACTGGAAATATATAGCTAAACCTTAAACCAACAATTATGATGAATACAAAACCCTACAAAAACCATTGTCATTTGGCTTCTACAGATATGTCATCTAGACTCATGTTCAACCCTACAACATACATATATACTCCTCTGCAGTAATTCTCTGGTAATTAAATAATAACCCTTTTATTCTATACAAGCAATTGTTTCATCCATTTCAATACATCAATGATAGCAATTTCTGTTAGAAAATGAAAAGGCAAAAAATATTTTCTTATTTTGATAAGAGGTTGTGATAGTTTTAATTATATTATCTTATTTATCTTCTTTTCATGAAGCAACTATCAAATAAAAAAGAACACAAAGATCGTAGAATAATAGAACACAATATGTAGGTTCTCAGCCAGGGAAAAACCCCTCTCTTAGGGGAAAATCCAATCAAACTTTTCTTCTTCTTATAGAACAAAATCAAAATGAGACAACCAAGACCCAAGAAAAATATCAAGACTTCTACCGAGAACCAATTCAATCCTCCAAATTATATTCTATTGGAAATAATAAGAGTGGGGGTGAATCAATATTTCTTAGCAATTAGTACTTTTCAATTTCTTTTGGAGCATTAGTTAATATTCAATTATTATTATTGTTATTCTTCAGATAATCATAAACAATAATCCACAACAGACAATGTAGAAAGATAAAACAATGGACACAGGGATTTGTAGTTGGAAAACCCCCTTCGGGTAAAAAACCACCAAACACTTCTTCGTAATTGCATGCTCCTCTTTAAAAGAAAAGTAATTACATCAAGATTTCAGCTACAACTGAGGGAGGTTTCAACCCCCTAATTTACAAGATACAACCTGTAGGACACTAATAAACCTTAATACCCTATTGAAACTAGAAGGATTCCCCAATGCCTTGTAAGTCAGGCTACAACCCAACGATTTACCCTACACTCTGTTTATTAGCTATTGTTGGAAAGGATGCTTCATCACCCTATAGTTTATTAGCCCAACTTAAAGGAAGCCACAATGCCTTGTGCAGGCTACAACTTTCCCTAGCACGACCCTATCACCCTGAAGTGTTCTCAATCCACAACCTAAAGGTGACTTCAATCATCTTCCTTGCACCACCCTTCCACTCTAAAGAGCCGATAGACCATGTTTCATAATTTTCACACTGGATCTCACTATGCCCTGAATCAACATATGGAGATAGTAAATAAGAGAATGATGACTCTCCTAAAAATGAATATTTTGTCAAGTATTGCAACTACACTATTGATCACACTATATAATCTTGTTCAACCTGCACAACATTGCTCAATCTAACCAATACAAAATTAAACTAATCACTACACATTGCTGCACATAAAAACTCACTACTCAACTGTACATCACTGTCATTGCTCAACTGCACATCACTGCCACTGTACAACTACACATCATTGCCATCTCACATTTTATTAAATCTCAACATCAAGAGCTCACAACACTGCCTACCACTGCACGTCACTGTACTAAATTTCTCACAAATGTATAAGCATCAAGGCTCATATGCAGATAATCATACTTCACACTACTTCAATTTTCTCAACCTCTCATAATATTACAACATCTAGCACTACTATCAAACAATGCCACAAGCCAAAGTGCCTTAGGTCATTCTTATGACCTACCTGCATTTCTCTCAAGTTCTACCCTCAGAGGGCTACCAACATACATGTAAACATTGTTGCTCAAATAGTCAATTCCATAAAACCATCATCAACTGCAATCATGTAATATCACACTGCAGTAAACATACTGAAGATGTTGGCTTCTAAGTATATACAACAGAATATGTATCAAGACTTTCTTACAATCAAAACCCTAGATCATTCTTGGAACTTGTGATGAAATACATCAATCCTTGATCCTTGTAGATCTCCTTAAGTGAACATAGTAGTAATGTATCAAAGTTAATATATTGATTGTGGTGAAACAATTGCCTCTTCCAAAAATGTCTTGAGGCCTGGCTAACTTAGCACAATACTGAAGCTGGCTTAGAGTTGCATCAGATCAAGTTAAGGATTCTATTTCTAATGATTGCAAAACTTAACAAAGGTAGATCAGATATAGTATTTCAATGCCAATTATCAAACACGAGAATTGCTACAACAAAAGTTACTTCATATTGTAGACATGGGTACTATGCTGAGATTCTATTTCTACATATTATTATGTCTCTAATACCACATGAAAAAACCTTAATCATCATGAAAAACTATCATTAGTTGCACCACAAACAAACTTCTAGAATAGCCTAGAAACAACCTATTTTGCCACAAAACTTGCCATAATGGTTTGTATAGAGAATAAAAAGGTGTGTGCAATTAATGACTTTTAAAACCTCAAGAACTAGATGAGTATTTAACCCCAAAACAAATCCTCCATCTCTTAAAACCTTAAACACGTCTTCTTTTGCAAAAAATCATTGGTTAGGTCTTGTAGTGGGTTACAAACAAACTTCATATTTGCTTCAGATTAGCCCATATAAGAGGTCGAATAACCTTTGAAAATAGTGATGCACATTCAAGGTAGAGACACAAGGAGATAGCTTGATAATGTTTAACACATTTTGGACTTGTATCACATGAGTCCTAAAAGGATAAATGAAATTACCTTGAATCAACCCTAAAATATAGGCTCCCTAAACATTTTTGTTCAGTTATTGATCAATTGCTTCATACCTCTACATCAATGACATTTTTTTCCCAAATTTTGTATAATAGAAGTGTGCTTGAAAATCAACCATAAAAGAACCACGAATCAACCATAAGATATGCCCTTAATAGATTCTGAAAAAAGAAAAGAAGCCTTAGATGAGAGTAATCAATGCCACATGCCCAAGTTCAAATTCCCTTAGAATATCCTTTCCAATGATCAACGAGGCCCTTTACAAAATAAATTAAATGAATTGCTTCAATTATCTAATATATATCACATTGTTTTGTCATTGAAAGAAGCGTATGGCCTCAAAGCTTCTGATTATGGAAAAAATCACAGAATTACTCTATTGAATATTTCAGAACTAAGATGTAATGTTAAGCATTGATATTTATGTATTATGGGAGTTCATTAAGGTTTCTTTTATAGTGTTTTGGGAGGGCTAGTAAGGGCTTCTATATTAGATGTTGGAGTAGGATTAGACACCTTTTTAGGGACTCACACTTTTTTAAGATGTTGACTATGTTTTGTTAAGCCTTAGGTCAATGTATTATAGTATTTTGGAGACGAATTCCTTAATGAATGTTGGAGGAAAATTTAGGATCTTTAATTATTTTTGAATATTTAATTATTATTTTTTTTTATAACATGCTTTGCCTTAAGCTCTACTAAAATTTGAAGTCAACGATTGGCTTAGTGCATATGGTCCTACCTGGTTGTGAAGTCAATTATTGGTTTATTTCCTTTGGTTCTGAAGTTATTCAACTTATACACAATGAGATTGACGCAACCATTATTTTGATGTATTAAAAACCGTAGGCGAATTAATGATAAGGTGTCATGTCCCAACCCTTTCGGGTTTTAGCCCGCAAAGCTAGAGTTACATTTACATTTCTCAACATTACATCAAAAGTTAGGCTTCCTCTGCAAAATACATTATTACGAATCAAGCTATGTTAATATTGATCATGTCGAAAATAAATTCAGCCTCAATTGCATTGCACATTCTACAATCTAAAAATTGCACACACATGCATCTATTTTCTACTCCATACGTAGGAATCAATACAAGTTATGCCAACACAAGCTATAGGTGTCTTCTTTTTAAAGCGTGCAACACTTCGGGGTCATTGCACTAGTGCTCAACTAAATCACCCTATATACACTCGTAGGCCCAATGCTAACACTTTGTCAGGTCAATTGCACTCATATCTAATGCACAATCACTATTTCTCTTTTAATAAGTTGGCTTTCTAATCATGTCTTACCAAATGCATCACTTGCATAAAAGTATTATATGTTATAGGTGTAGTGCACTATGTCTTAGCAAAATCACAGTCAAACTCGCACAAATGAACTCTTTTCTGGATAATATATATATATATATATATATATATATATATAATATATATATATATATATATATATATTATATATATATATAGATAGATAGATAGATATATATAATTCACATCTCATTTTTGCATAGTTGCATATATTAAGCTTAATTGCATTTTCTACATGGCATATAATCGAACTAGGTCACAAAACAACCATTGCTCAAAGCCCTTACACGAAATTTGTGATTATAGGAATATGTATAATCACACTCTCATCTATTACCATGTACAAAATTACACATCAGAACCACATTTATGTATTGAAAACATTCTCTTCAACTATAATCAGTACAAGATTGTTCTTATAAAAATAAAATTGCAATAGACATTGTCGTTATTTTCACCTCTTGATTCAAGGTGAGTAGCACTGGTCATGCATCATTTTTCTCTTCAGGTGTGTATACATCAAATTGACCCAATCAATGTGCATAATGACCAATCTATCTATAATTTTATTCCCAATCACGTTTGCGCAATGTAGATCAATTCATATTATCACTCATTTCACACAACATCTTTAACATATTCTACTATAAGTGTTTGTGTTGATTCCACAATCAAATTTATGTATACTATCATCTGCCAATAGCAATACATATTTTTTTACCATTCAACAGAATGTTTTGAGGTGTATGCATGCAAAGGTATTACTCCTCAAATGAACTTTGTCCTTTCCTAAAACAATACAGATCATAACCATACTATTGTTGAGCACTCAAAGATCAGAGCTTCCTTAAAACCCACCATGAACCAAACCTTAAAAAAAAGCAAAATTCCCTAGGCATAGTTTAGAACCTTGATCTCCTTCAGCAACTTCGACCTCTTTAATATTTCCAATGCTCCACGGGGTCACATACGAGATAAATAGATAATGCGATTTTTTTATTATATTGAATAAGCATAATTCATATATATTTATAGGTGAGAATGAAACTTCTTGAAGCCAACTTGGAAATCTATGGAGGGAAAAGGAGAGGAACTTAAATCTTAAATTTCAAAATGGAGCCAAAACCCCAAATGGTTAGGGCCCAAAATTTGGATACATTAATAAAATTCCTTTCTAATCCCAAAAAAATAATTTTAACCCCTTAATAACATATCCTTTGTACCTTTATGTCTTGGACCATAACTTAGCCAATTATATGTTGCCACATCATCACCCCTTTTGGGGTTTTTAACCACAGAATGGAGGCATTGACCTTCCAAAAGCCATAACTCTCAAACCATGAGGAGTCTCGTGATGTGTCACATATTGTTGGAAACAAAATGACGAGGAGAATCACCTAACAATGGTCATTTTTGTCTTCAAAGGAGGGGCTTCTAGGGTTTTCCTTATTCTTTGTCACTTGTAGCTTCCGATTATTGCAATCTAGACAAGTTTTAAGAGTGTTCAAGAACCAATGTTGGCATAAATGACATTACCATTCAACATATACACATTCACCAAGTCACATTATTCTTGGTTATTATAATTATAGGTGACTCACAAGGTGAAGTTCTTAGTCAAATTACTCACTCTAACAATTGCTACAATTTTTTATTCATTTCATATACTTCTAAAGTTGACTATCTACACAATCCAAAAATTTGTAATTAGGAGTCAAGAAACAATTGTATCTAATGCTCTACTTCTCTCTTAGGAGGTAATCCTATAATATCTAGGAACATTCTATATGCCTAAAACAACCCATGTGAATATTTTTTAGTATTCTTTGGTACATCCCTTTAGGGATGCATTAACTCTTACCAGTTCTTCCCTTTGTTGTGTCTCTCTTACGAAAATAAACACATACTTTTTTTCTAGAACTAATCAAGTTTTCAGCTTCATTAGAAATTATGAAAGAGATCTTTGACTTGACTATGTGAATTAGTGATGTAATTCTTTTCATCCTTGATCATGAAGCTTGTTTTTCTCCTTGCATTGATATCACATCCCTTATAGACATGTAGGTGATTCCAAACACTACATTACCCTCTAACTCCCTTTCATCAATAAAATATACACTTGTAATAAACTTGATCATGTAATATTTAGTGACTAATCTCTACGTTTTACCCACCCATCCCAAGGGATATGGGCTTTAATAATCATGAACTTACAACCCAAGCTTGCTAACTAGATAATCTAATATGAGATTGACATGTGAGCTAAAATTAAATAGCGAATCTACCTTGGTATTTTGGCTTGGATCTTGATCTAGGAGATATCTTTCACCATCTTCTCTTCCTTGTGATGAAGGATACCCATATTCATCTCCTTCTATACTAAAGTGTAGAAAATATTCTCATCCACATTCAGGTTACTCTAAAGTCTAGTGGCTTGAAACCTTGCCCAATATATTCATTTTCTTGTCACCCTTCCTATATTTCGTTGGATTCAAATCTAAATGTAGCTTCCAACACTTATCTTCAATGTGACAATCTATATTACAATGGATGTAATGGTTATTTAGGTATGTGCACTAATGTGTAGTGGCTACCATATTTTTGTTTTTTCCTTTCCACTTCTTCTTCCTCTTCTTGGAAGCATTTTGGTGGTTTTTCCATTTAGAACTATTTGGTATCCTTTCTTATGACCTATATTCACCAAGTATTATGCTTTCGCACAAGGCTAATCAAAGGTCCCAGGTTTGGAGAACATCACTTGCTTTTGTTAATGGCTACATAGAGACCCCAGATAGTTCAAGAGTACACCTAGGTTCCTTAGAGAGTACCCACATGATTGCCATCTTCTTAAACTCAATGGTGTACTCTTATACACTCTACCCTTACCATTTCCTGAAGTTACGCTAATGGATCCATTGATCTTCTACATACCCAATAGGGTATAACTAGGAATTTATGAAGGTTTAATCCTCCCACCTAGTTACTAGTGGATCAACCTCTAGCATAGGTGTATTGATGTGTTTTTCCCACCGAGTTAGTGCATGGACCTCTAGTTTTTGTTAGGAAAATGAAATTTATTACTCTTCATTATTATTATGGACATTGAAATATACTTCTAACTATTGCAATGGAAATTATTCAACTTAACAACATCAATATCACCTTGATAGTAATTGACATCCACTTTTGTTTCCATTTTGAGTATAGGTTGTGAAGGAACGATGACACTAGAAATTGATTGCACTTTCTTAGTTTTTTTTCTCAAATCCTTTTCTATCTCCACTATCTACTAATTTCTCTTTAGATTCATCTTTTGAGTTAGATTCACTAACCTCCCTAAAAGTTAAAAACCAAGAACCATAATGAGGAGGGCCATATTATGAGACATATCAACAAATTTCTCTTCCAACCTCTAGGATCTCTCTTTCATTAGATCATGAGGATTGTTATGAATAGACACATTACCCATGGCTAAGGTCCTATGACTTCCTTCTTAAGGCAATTCCTAGATCCTTAAACTTTCCACAAATACCCCAAATAAAAACACACTAACCAGTATGATATGTAGACTTACATGGAATTTCCACTAGAAACATTCATCTTATAAGGTTATGAATATTAAATTATGCAATATATTTCCTTAGATCCAATATTAATAATTGCTAGATTATTACTTGAATTTATGAAATTATTGAAATTGACAATGAAAGAAATAAGAAAAATAATACACCATCCACACAAATGGACACAAAGTGTATCATGGAAAACCCAATATGGGAAAAAACCCAAGTAGAAGGTGAGGACTTTTCTATTCTCTCCTTTCTTCAATTATGGAAATGTAATACAAAAAAAAATGCACTCACTATGGAGTTTCCTTTTACACTATGGCCTTAATGGTTGTTATGGAATCTTTTCCTCCTTTATTATGCTCTCAAAATCTTATATACTCTGCTCAACAATGGAACAAGCACAATGCTAAATAATGTAACCCTTTATGTTCCTCGTAGCTTAATATTTAACATAGCTTGATCATTATCTACGGTTTTTACATCCTCAACCCTCAATTAGTGATAAGTTTTTTTACCTTTTATAATTTTCTTGAAATTCCACATGTGGCTAGCCCCATGTTTGTATAGTGGGGGTTGATGTGGAATCCACTCATATTGTGGTGGTCAAAAGGGTATGTCAACTTGCAAGAGGCATAACTTTTGCATATGAGCTCCAACTGATGTAAGTTTTGCACTATCGAAAATATTTTAATGTGTAGAATAACATCAACTTGGGATTGTGATATATGATTGTGAATTTTTGACCCTAAACATTGTCACTTGATGCGTCAAAATGGCTCTGGAAGGTACTGGACCCTGATTTTTCAAACTACGACCTGAAAGCTAATTCCTCTAATTTTTCCACCCATAAAGTGCAAGATAGATGAAAAAATTATAATTTATCAATCCCAGATTAGTTAAAGGAAAATAACGGAAAGGATGATGGATTCCTCTAAGAAGTAGGGGATGATTGTTCCAAGTCTTTGGTAATCAATTGGGGTCTTTTTAAGCCTAATAAAAAGTATATTACCCATATATTTCCTTTCACAAAATCTACCATAGACATATGGTTTAACTATTTGGGCTTCCATTAAGGAAAACTTATATATCAAGAGGTATTGGTAGTGACTCATATCCAAGATAGAAAATAAATTGAATACTTGGTGCAATATATGGTTCTCACATGGTAGTTGACTAGTTTTGGTCAAATCAATCCTTAAGGCCATCTCGATAACTTGATATCTCTTTCTTGGCTAACAAAATTGATCCTTATTAAAATCTAATATCTCTGTTATCTTATATCTAGGTACTAGGAAAATAAGAGAATGAATGTAATCTCTTGGAAAAAAAAAATAGTCATCCTAAAGAGTTAAGGGGTATGGGGACTTAACAACATATTTTTCTTCTCCAAATCTTAGGTAGCTAAGAACATATGGGGTCTCATTTAGGGCATGGGGACTTCACCTTGTTAACCAATATGTTATGATGTTCATCCATAAATGTTTTTTTTAACTGTGAAAAATGGAGTTAAAATATTGTAGGTATTGGGATGGGGAGATGTGGCGTAAGGGGGGATTATAGGTATTGGGGGAAGTATAAAAGGGGTATTCGATACAAATAAGGTATATCTATTAAAATATGGGTTGTTTTTATTAAAAAAATGTATTGGGAGGGGGGTTCACCAAAATAATTTTGGGAAGTTTTATCAACATCTAGTGAGATTAAGGGTATTCTTTAATTTCTCATGAACACCAAAACATATTTCTCGTCTCCAAATCTTCAATAGCTAAGAACATATGGGGGCTTCACCTTGTTGACCAATATGTTACAATCTTCATTAATAAAGGGAGTTTTTTAATTGTGAAAAAATAAACATAACATATTGTAGGTATTAGGGTGGGAAGATATGGGGTAGGGGGGACTTATAGGTATTGGGGGGTATAGAAAGGGCTATTCGACAAAAGTAGGGGATATTTATTAAAATTATGGGCTATTTTTACCAAGAATACGTAATGGGAGGGGGTTCAATAAAATATTTTTGGTAAGATTTTATCAATATCTAGTGAGATTAGGGGTATTCTTTAATTTCTCACGAATGCAGGTGCTATGACACATGTTGACTAAGTGGATACCCTGTGATTTAGGAACAATTCCTTTGGTATAGACTATAAAATATAATTACATTGGCCCCATTTGCATTGAAATTTGGATTCAACCCATATATAAAAAGATCCATAATTCTTCTATCATTTGAAAAGCCACAATTGCAACTTTCCCCTTAATTGAGAATTTGTTAATTTGGAAGGTAGGAAAGGGCAACAAGGTCCAAGTTGGGTTTCATCCCTAGATTAGAAGCAAAGATATGCATAGAATATCTATGCCCTTTATTCATGACCTTAGATCAAAAGGACTTTACACCATTGGACATATTCCAAGAGGTCAACTGATAAAATCCAAATAACAACAACTGTTTACTTGGAGAGACTTGGAACCAAATGAGGATTATGTAGAGCCCTGGGACACTTTCATAAAATGTCTTAGGAAATGCAATTTTTTCATCAAGGAAGTGGAAGGATGAACTCCTTTGGTCTATAAACCCCTTAGTATGATACAAACCCATAATTGGATACAAGAATTTAGTCATGGATGGCATAAATCAATCATAACCTTAGTGGTGTAAATCCATTTAGAAATACAAATTCCAAACAAAATCTAAACTCTTTAACTAGTTTCTTCTAAATAACAAGGTCTTAACCTAGGATCTACTACAAGAAAGAAACTATGAGGGCCTTGATAGATGCAACCTATGCGAAACATATTTGGAAACAAATAATCACCTCATTCTCTCCTATCCCTTCCCAAAATTGGTCTGGAATGAAATTGAAGGGCTTACTGACTTGAAATCCAAATGGCAAGGGGATTCAATTGAAAGTAGCTTTAAGGAAATGATATAAAGATAAGGATACAAAAGTTGACAAACCCTTGCTCTTAACCTTGGCCTAGGGGATTGAGCTAGTGAGAAACATGAAATTCTGAGGAAAATGACACTTTCACTTTCAAATAACCTTGCTAAAGTCTCAATATTTTATGTGTCTTCCCTCAATTCTCCTTTGTCGCTCATTGCACTCGGAACTTAATATTGACATTCAAATTTCTTGGGCATTTTTTATGGATCCTCTAAGGTACTCTACCTAGGGGAGGTGTTGGGGGTCTCTTATTTTTTCCGAAAATTATTTCTTGAATTTCAAACGTGGAACCATTCAATCTACAAAAGGTCACAATGAATTCATAAACCTTAAATTGATTTTTTTTTATTGATAAGTGGGTGAATTCTGAAAATCACGCTTACCCTGTGGCTGAGAGGCCATGACTCAGGGGCATCTAAGCCGTCAAAGTCACCCGGGGATCGCACCCGGCCTGAGCCGCACCAACGGAAACCATGCTGGATTTTTGGTATCGGCGAGACTAGAACCGATGACCTTTGCTTACGGAGTGCCTTAACAGTGCACTCCTTCATTGACTGTTCTAAATCTCTTTGATAACCCTTAAATTGATTTTAATCCTCTCTTAAAAAGGGAATTACTTAAATTGAAGTTATGAGAAATGGCCTCCAAATAATCCATTATACAAAAGGAGATTATATGCTAAGAAATTTCATACTCTAGCCACTATTCCACAACATTAAGCAATTGCAATCATCTTCTTCTCAACTAACTTCTGTTCATGTACAACTCTAAAGTTGATAAACTATAAGGAAGGACTAGAGTTGTAAGAAGACAATTGGGGCATCAAAGAGTTCCTTTAAGGACAACATACTTCTCATTTTCTTGAATCCTTGCTCTAAGTTCTAAGTTTTTAAACTTCTTGAAAGTGTTTTCTTGTTTAGGAAAACAATAATTCCCTTTTAAACTCTATAGAATTGAAATTCTAAACTATGCTGATGCACTTATGCACTATTTTGATTTGGCTATATTGTAATTCAATGCAACAAGGATAACTTAATAACCCCTAAATATATATTTAATTGTAGTATTTCAATCACCCTTATGTTCATTTTTTGTTTGTTTGCTATGAGTTCTCCATAGATTACATCATGGTTGACCATGGCTTGAAAAACCATGACCCAAGTGCATAAGTGGTCACACCAGCCCTTAACATGGCTGGATTTTTACCCACAAAGTTTCAACTTTTGACCTTCACATCACTGAGTGACTTAACAACACCTTCTACTCTATACCCAGTAGACATCACTCTCCTATTACCAAAACAATATTTTTTTTCTTTTCTTTTATAATAATTAATTACCAGAACAATATTTTCTTTTTTCATTTTTAATAATTAAAATACATATGTACAAAAATGGTTTCAAAACTATTTAATTTTATTTTTTCTCATAACTTTCATTTATGGAATTCTACTCTATATTTTAATTAAGTGCGCCCTTATATATAGAGGGAAAAGTTTGCTTTGAACCTCACAAACTGTAGATAGTTCTGTCTGCCGTGCATTAACTTCAAAGTTAAAATCAGAAAAGACTGTTAATTTTTTTTGGCTTTTATGTTCGCCAGCCTTATACACCTGAGAATAACCGCACATATATATAACATATAGAAAAGTTTGCTTTGAACCTCACAAACTGTAGATAGTTGTCTGCAGCGCAGGTAGCTTCAAAGTTAAATCTGAAAAGACAGTTGAATTTTTTTTGCTTTTTAAATGTTCGCCAGCCTTATACACCGGGAGTAACAAATTACATGTTATTTCGAAGTTCCAACCAAAAAACATATAAATCAATGTTCGTGACTTAATTTTCTATTTAGGTTTTGCTTACTTTTAATATAACGGTCAGCCAGATTATGGTTTTTGATAATTTAAAATGTATTTTATATTCAACCTTCTAAAAAAATTCAAAACATTTTAAATTCCAGATTACAGAATATCATCATTTGATTTGAACAAAATTGACCCAAAGAAAAAAAATAAGCATACAAAGGAGTTTTCCAGAGCCCGCCTTCTCTGGTCACCGACATTAAGGGTCCATGGTCCCAACACATTGACGTCGGAATTGATTTTGTTCGCGGTGAAAATGACAGGGATTGCATTCACGGGATCGCAACGTACTTTATCACGAGATCACAAAGCCCTCTCTCTCCTCACACCATTCTCGATTATCCCATACTCTTCCCTCTTCCCGCAACTCGACAATAACAAACGACCTCTCATCGATCTTAACATTCAGTTTCCTCAGCCGGTGGAGGAGCGGAGCGGAGATCGGGAAGATGAGCAGCCCAAGTGCGAACTGTTCAGTCGTTGCAGTGGCGGTTCTGTTCTTATTGTGCTCAGCCTTGAGAATCGAATGTGAGCAGCTCTCGGTGGACTACTACCAGAAAACATGTCCACAGGTGGAGAACATCGTTCGAGCGGAAATGATACGAAAACAGGCTGCCAATCCCACCACTGCTGCAGGAACATTGCGCCTCTTCTTTCACGATTGTTTTGTAGAGGTAAATATCATATTTACTGATTATGGAGGAGTGTATAAATTAAATTTTTAAACATAAATTTTTTCAAACATTTATCGTCTTTTTCGAAACCACTGAATATTTATCTGAATATCTTTATTTTGTAGCTTTCTATAATGAAAATTTTCCCCTAATTTTGTTTTTTCTCTTTTTTTGTTTCCTTAGTGTAATGTTTTTTTCCTAGTGCAATGTATGAAAAACATAACCCATCATAACCCGATAAGTGTTCTATTAGAGAATCTCGACTCCAGTTTTAGGTGATCTCCAGATGTCCCTTACTAAGCTGAACTATAAATTCCTGATATATGTAAGTTGCAAAATCTTGCAGAAAAAGTTGCTAATCCTCATCATTTAGAAAAAAACAAGGATGACAATGGACTGATATCATTTGCAGGGCTGCGATGCTTCAGTGCTCATCAGCTCCACGCCCGATAACAAGGCGGAGAAAGACGCAGAAATAAATCTGTCATTGCCTGGCGATGGCTTCGATGCCATTGCTCGAGCAAAGACTGCCATTGAAGCCAAATGTCCAGGCATTGTTTCCTGCGCGGATATACTATCCATGGCAACTAGAGATCTTATATCACTTGTAAGATAATGCAAATTGTACAAGCTTTCTGCAATTTTTTAACTTTATTTTGATGATGGGATAATCGAATCAATCTTTGAGGAACATCCGTCTTGAATCAGTTATATGATAAATTCAAATGCTTCTGTTCTGAAAAATTATTATCAGATAAAATCATTCGTTTGAATGGACTTGCAGATAGGTGGGCCTTACTATCCCGTTAAGAAGGGGCGGAAAGATGGGCGGATCTCGAAGTCATGGAGAGTAGCAGGGAACCTGCCACTGCCATCCATGAATGTGGACAGTCTCACATCTCTCTTTGGCTCTAAAGGCCTAACTGAGGCAGAAATGATCACTCTCTCTGGTACGGTCACTTACTTTAACATCTGTGGAGGGAGATAATATTCTAGGGGAACGGTTTGGGCGATTGGGTGGATGGCTTGTTTTTGTTTAATTTCGATAGATATATTTTCGGGTTGTGTGAAATTCTACTTGGAATCCAGCTGTAACCAGAATTTTCAAATTTTCCTGTTGGATTTTTCCAAAATTTTATGGAAATTTCCATGGTTTTCTGGATGAAATTGTGGTCTGGTAACCCTACAACTATATTTCGTTTTGTTTAATTTCCACAAATAACCTATTAACTTGTAATACTATAATCACAATGTATTAGTATATCTAATTTGCGAAAATGGTTATATATACTTCTTAAGTTACAGTGGCAGCCTAACCTAGATCACACTGTATTTGTATTTTTATGTTTAGTGATACATTTAATTTACAAAATATGAGTATTCTTCTATTTAACTTATTAACAATTTACATTAAAAATATATATGATATTATTAAATTTAAACTTCTGTAATTTATATTTGGACTATTAAAAGTAAACATTACATTATATTTATTGAGTCTATTTTTTAGAACCACTCAACCAAAATGTCAAGACAAAAAACCAGATATTAAGTCTATTCTTTTAGAACCAGTTAACAAAGATGTCCAAACAAAAAACCAACTTGAGATATTGCTATATTTGACTTACAAGTTATTAGATATATTTTTGGATATAATTCTGACCTGACCCTAACCTACCTTAATAATGGAATAAGTATTTTTGTTTGAGAGTCCTGAGAATGTGGTGCAACTGTTAGTGGGAAGTTAATAAGTATTTTTGTTTGGGAGTCCTGCGAATGTGGAGCAACCGTTAGTGGGGAGGTTTGGTCACGAGAAATCTCCTCTCTTCTTTTCATTGTTTAATAAATAGTGTCTATTAATTTGTGCAGGAGCCCACACAGTGGGATTCACCCACTGCAAGGAGTTCCTGCACCGCATATACACCTACAACAGGACCACTCACATCGATCCGACCATGAATTTCCAGTACGCAATGGGTTTGAGAAGAGCATGCCCTCGCACAAATCTAGACCCCACCATTGCCGTCTTCAACGATGTTAATTCTCCCAAGACATTTGACAATGGCTTCTACAGAAACTTGCCACAGGGTTTGGGTTTGCTTGCCTCGGATCAGATACTTTACACGGATCCCCGTTCCAGGGTTCTTGCCCAACGCTATGCATCTGACCAGGCAACTTTCTTCAGTGCATTTGTGGCGGCCATGGATAAATTGGGCAGTGTGGGTGTTAAGACTGGCACACAGGGGGAGGTGAGGAGGAGATGTGATGCGTTCAATTGAGAAGAGTAAAGTTCAAATTCTCTCCATTATTAAGGTGGGATTGTATGCATGGTTGAGATTAATGAACAGAACAAAGAAAATTTAATGTTTTGTAACTAGTGAGATTGATGAATTGAATAAAGAATTTTTCCTGTCCTCTGATTCAACCTGTTTTGCACTCTGTGAAGCACTTTACAGTCTGGACTCTGGAAGGAATCCATCAAATCGTGACTAAGAAAAGGGTAATGATTTTAAAGAGTTTCCGTTGCGCTCATTCTACTGGGGGATTTCTGAAAATATCTGCTTAGCTCAGCACTTGCAGAGTACTAGTTTAACACTCGTCTGAGAAATACAGTAGTCTTGCTTTTATATATCCAATCGAAAGGGATTCTATCCAGGCGGGCAAAAATTCTATTGGGAGAGCTCCAAGTGTGGCCAACGGGTGGGAGACCAGGGTTACTGTGTGATTGTGATTTGAGCCTTCCAAATCAGATTGGCTGTGAGAAATTTATTAGTTTAAATTCCTTGTCATCTCCTGTGATGTGAAGCACAGCAATGGTTTCCCTTTATCCTTCCATTGCTTTCCCAGTTGTCAATCAGGAGGGGAACATTGCCAGTTGTTGAGGACAGATAAGAAATGGCTATCGTCATTTAGGAATTACAGGTAGCAGAACAGTTCTGTGATAATGTTTAATGATGATGTATGTGACATCACTCAGATAAGAATCATAATGTTTAATGATGATGTATGTGGCATCACACAGATAAGAATCATAAAACATAATATAATGGATAGATTTTTATCTGTTAAAAATGTATTATTATAAATAATATTTACATAAAGGTAATTCATTAATATTTAATATTAATTAATTGACTTTATAGCTTAGTAAGAAGAGATGTGTAAATTTGTTAATATTAATTAATTGAGTTTAGAGGCTTATTCTACAGCTTAGTATAAAGGGTGTACAATTTAATATGAAAGGTATGTGTAAGTTTATGTGTCGGTCACTTTTTAAAATAAAAATAAAAATTATGTTCTAAATAAAAAGAATAGAATAGAAGTAAAAAAATATGAGTAAGATGTTTAAATTTT
>APFE030969857.1:153092-248704 GCA_000404065.3 Pinus taeda
TTAAAATAAAATATTTAATGTTTTATATAAAAAATATTCAATGTGGGTTATCAATAAAATATTTAATATTGGCATATATTTAGAATTATATTAATAATAAAAAACAATTTTAATTTGAGTGATAGATGTCTGATGTACATGTAATATAAAATATTTTAATGTAAATTGCCTAAATAGCATATATCATTTAAAAACAATTGTGTATATATCATGAAAAAATTAAGTTTTTATGGTTAAAAAGTTTACTTGGTACTATATATACTCTATTTAGCATTTAAAAATACAATTTAAACAATGAAAAGTAACACATTATCTTTTGCACTCTAAAGAAGTTTCCCCTGAAGACATTTGGTCCCTCTCCGCTCACGTTAGATCCATTGATCTGTACTTAAGATGGATATATGTTGGTTTTAGCAAAAATGGTGTAAATCATATTGTGATTTAAGAAAGTTTAATTGTATGTGATTATTACCATTAAGATAGACCTTTATATAATTTGTTTAATTACTTAAATACTATTTTATATTAAAAGAAAAAAAAAATATTTTATTTTGATTATATAAAATATTTAAAGTTAAAATGAATTTAGAATAAATAAAAAATATGTTCACATTATACTAATTAAAATATTGGTTAGGAGAGTTTTATTTTTTCTTTTTTAATTAACACTGCAAAAATATGCTAGAATTTTCCTCTTAAATTGTAATAACATCTTCTTCCATATGGGATGATATGGGTGAGCATCCTTAGCCATGATGACAATGCTCTTTCATTGACTACCAATCTCTAACAATATAATGAGGCAGATGGAAATACCACCCTTAATCACACGCAAATATTCAAGGCCATATTCATGCGAGAGGAGACTTGCATTAGACTTGCATTACCATAATGATTCAAATCGGAATGGTATATTGTCATACATGGCATTGGTTTGAGAGGCTTCGATCCCCACCTCTACCATCATCATTCTAGAATGGAATGAAAAGAGTTTTTCCATGCACTCATTTGATTACTTACTAATGAACACCCTTATCTTCTCTTCTTGACCAATCTGGGTTGATGGCTTTAGTGACAATGATTTTGTCCATCTAAACTAGAACAGTTCCTCTACTCCAAGCCCCTTGGTTGCTTGGCTTGGGTTCCTTTCTTGATATAACATTTTGCCTCTATCTATTGTCCACTACATCCCCTCTCACCTCTTGTTGTAGTTCTTCTTTTTGACCAACTTGTTATAACAAGTTATTGCACTAGTTTCCAAGGTTGACGCAACCAACCCACCTCCAAAGCCTAGAAAGGAGTCAACCCCTTTGTTGCAACCTACTAGGCTCAAACCCTTTTGGAGGTTTGGGCTAAAATTAACCATGAAGGGGCACAAGCGAGAGGGGAATGAAGTTGCTTGGTAGATGAAGAGATTGATGAAAAAAATTTGGTAGTAAATTCCTAATACAAGGCACATTAGGGGTTGCAAAACTAAGTACTACCAAATTGTTAATGTTTCAAGTAAGTCCAAACCATAATGAGTAAGGTACTAGTTGAATGAAATGAGGTTCACCAGGAGATCGTCCTCCTAGATGAGTTGCAATTGTGACACAACAGTTGGACTACTCTCACAAGAAAGAAGCAGGGTTCAGAGTTTGTAGATGTTGAAGGTGAGGAGGGCCACACTATAATTGATGCTCTCAATTCCCTGTTTACTTGATATGTCTCAGGTTTTAATGTATTTGTTTCTTTCTATTAGTAGTAGTTCTGTTGCAGGTACATACATTCTAAGACTATGCTTTTCAACTATTTTGCTTTTTGTCTTAATTACTTTTTGAAAGCTTTCTATTTCAAGAACATATTACAAACCTTGTGGATAGACACTTTATTTTTATATTATTGGTACGATGCTCCTAATGGCAGACCAACAACAATTATTCATGTATTGTGTTTTTCCCAACTTAATACAGACTTCTCCGCTGGCTTACAAAAAAAAATTGCAAACCATTTTACTTATTTATGTACAAATACATAGTGAGGATCTTATATATGTGTACACATATGTTGAAGTTCCATTTTTTGAGTGCCACTTTCATGGTTTGAGTAGATGATTCATGGTCTCTCATTTGATTTCAATTTCATGAAAGAATACTCTTATTTAGCCTTTGGTCTCTTTTCGCATTGGATTCAAAATCAATTGTAGCAAACTACCTTCCTGCCCTATTCCAACATGTAACACACCACCCACTATCCCTAGCCCCTAGTAAGGGTAGAAGGAGGTAGTTACTCTGATAACCGAACTCCTAAGTTCAATTATGGAAATGGGGTCTAATTTTTTTTATCTTTTTCAAATTCATTAAAACTTAAAATGTCTCACATCGTTGCATTTTCCTCCTCAAGACCTTTCCAACTATATAAAATTTTCTCTGATCTGACTCTCGGATCAAAATATATGGTTGATTAAAAGACTAGCCTATTAAGTTTGGCCATGTCATCTAACCTACCAAGTGGCGCCCACATGGATAACCAAGTCATGGTCCACATGGCAACTACTAACCCCTTCATGACTAGTGTCACATTACACCTTTTCCTTGGCTTAAGGAATGCACATAAATATATAGTATAATGTAAGGGAGAATCCCCTTCCAAGATATGTTATGTAGGCCCCCTTATGCCACTTCACCCTAGGATCAAAATCCTGGTGGTTTCCTTTGAAATCCCCCATCAAAATTACTAGGATGAAACTTTGTGGGTTATATGGACCTTTGGTGAACCCCTCCTCCAATGTGTCCCAACATCATTTGCTACAATCATGTGCTCAGGCTCCAACCCTTCCACATCATCCCGACCATTCTACTGCTCCCATCGTTCAAGTTCGTCTTGGTGAGGTAGAAGTCCACCTAGCCGTCTGCCACCTCAACTTTTCATCAAACAATTAAATGGGCCACATTCCCTTACAACTGTGCAGGTGAGCCCCACCATTGCCACCTCACCCTAGGAATAAAATCCCAGTAGGATTGTACCCAACACCAAATCACTTGGTTTAAGGCGCCAAGGTGATAAAAGTAACTTTTATCACCAGGGTGTTGTCACACCCTCCACATGGCTCCCCTCTAGGGATGCTACATGTCACTTGTTTTCTGGCCACTTGGTCCCATAAAATCTCCAAATCCATGTGACATGTGTTTTCCTCCCTGGTTGCCACATCACCCTAAGTCGACGTCGCCTACCATGTTGGTTGTGGGTCCCACCAAGTCCTATGTTGCATAGTAAGGTTGAAATTCATGTTATAAACAAACTGGGTTCCTTTTCCCTAATTCGTCAGACACCAAGTAAATAGCCCCACTACGCCACATTGTCTCAGCGATTTAATCCCTGTGGGATCATCTTGGTCTACTTTCAAAATCACCAGTGTAATTCCTTCAAGACACACAAATGGTTATAACATGCCCTTGACATTTGACAACTTGGATCTCTCCCGCCTGTGTGCCCTTGGTCATGACTCTTGGCCATATGGTTAAGCATGGAGTCTACCTTCTAGCCCCCAACAATTGAAATTCCACCCCTTGCGGCATATGTAAATACGTTTTTGGATTTTCCTTGCCATCAGTGTTCAGTCACAACACTCAGACATATGGCCTATTACGATTCAATGGTTGGACCCTTAATGCCTTAAGGTTTAACCCCTTCTCAATCTCATATGAGAATATATACATATAGTAGTGAAGCTATTTAGAGATATCCCTCCCAAGATTTAATGTCCTTGGCTGATCTGCAAATATATACATGTCTTTTTTATGGGTTGGGACACCCATAACTCCCATCCTTCTGGCTTATCTCTCTTGGGCTTATTAAGGCATCAACACAGGACGACCTGTAACTCACTTATGTAGTGTATATATACTAAGGCTATCCTTCCTAACCTCTATAATTTATAAACTAAGGCTAGTGGAAAATTAGTTACTAATGTAAACATTCAAACATTTGCACAGTGCCTATCTCTTTCATACTTAAACCATTTAGGTCAAGTATATGCTTAGAAAGGTAATAGGAACAAGCCCATTTCTAAGAAATTTCTCAAATGTCCAACACCTCACTTTCACATAAGAATAATGGCATCCCCTTTTGTTAATCTAAAAATTTATCGACATTATGGATAGTATGAAAAATTCACTAGAAAGGAGCGTGAGCAAACATTAATTCATTAAAATTTTCATGAATTTTCCCTTTCTCATTAATTGTATAGGCATTCTCTTTACCCATACACATGAAGATCAACATTCCTCATCATGAAAACGTGAATTGAATCCACATATTGGACATATACAAAACTTTCACATGCAACAAAATAAAATTCCATGCATTTAGCTTACAACTGCATGCACCAACATTCTACACCCATGCAATATTTCTCAGAGCCATACAATGAAATTCCACAAGTACTGCTTTAATTTCATAGTTCTCAGCAAAATACATGCATATGAAATAAAGCCAATGGCCAAACTGTTAAACACACACATGGCAGCAACAGAATAGGAAAGATAAATAGGAGAGTGCATCTATTATTTGATAATGATATACATTTATAGTACATTCGTGTGACCGTTGGGTTCCACATCCCAAGGTCTCTTGGACTCTCATGGCTGTTCACGTTCTACACCATCCCATAGAGGATTAGGTGTCCAACATTCCCCCCCAATCCGAAGGGTTATGTATGAGTCCAAGAAGAGAGCTATAATACAAAATGTGCAAAAAATGCATGGCAGCACTAGGCGAAATGTGCTCTCTGAAATGTTGGTATAAAGGGCGGTGGTTTAAGGATGACCACCAACACTGGAACGCATAGTGTAGTTCCCAGAACTCTTCTAAGTCTGGCATGAAGCTCAGGTCTTCTACTAGAGGAAGCGCTCCTGATGTTTTGCAAAGAGAAACCTTCAACCATGAAAGGGAGGTCTCACCCTGCATAAAAGGGAGAACCTCTACCTGAAAAGGGAGGTTTCAACCTGCGATAGTTTAAGGATGACCAACAACTTTGGAATGCTTAATGCAATTCCTGGAACTCTTCTGAAACTGGAAAGAAGCTGAAATCTTCTGCTAGAGGAAGTGTCTCCAATTCTTTGAAGAGGAATCACTGACTGAAGGCATGCTCAGGGGCATCTTTGTCTCTGGATACAACTCTGAATCTGGCATGGCAGGTCATGGCTCAGGCTCGCTTGATGTGGCTTTGAAGCTTGTAGATGACCATCATTTCCCCCCCTGTCGGATACAAGGTGAGATGATGGAGAAAACCCACCTGTAAGACTGTTCAATACTCTAGAACAAGTTCTGACATGTGACTGTAATATCTTCTTGGCTATTGATGCCCATTGCCAAGAAGCGATCCATCTAAGATGAATCTTTGTTCTTACAGGAGGTTTGTTTCTCAAGCATTTGTTTGAAGAATGATTGGTTTTATGACAATGCTTACATGGATGAAGATCAAAATAGTGATCTTTCAGATGGCCAACTCGCTCACAATGTTGTCATTTCACAATTTGTTGTTATGGAAGAGGGGCAGAATCTGGAACAGCTAGAGGTGAACTGTCATGAGGAGTAGGTGAAGATGAACCTCCTAAAGAAATCCAGCACTTTGAAATTGGATGGGCTATGAGTAATCTGGAATATGAAAGGACTCGTCCTTCTCATATCGAAGACCTGTTCTGTGCTTGTTATGGACAATCTTTTCCCAAGGTTTGATGACCGACTTGGGAAGTGCAGACTGAATTTCTGCATCTGCATGTACAACTGCTGCTTCATTGGGCACTGGATCTGAATTTGTAACATTATTGACTTGCTGTTTATGGGAGTCTATTTCATTATTCTGAATAGAAACAGGTTCATAATGACGACTCCATTGTTGTAATTCTTCTTGCTGAATTTGAGATTCAAGCTCCAAAAAGTCTATTTTTTCTTGTTTATACTGTAGATAGGTTTTAATATCACTGAGAGTGTTCTTTCTGATTTTCATTGTATCATGATCAGTAGAATGCATCAAAGTTTTCAAGAATTCTAATACTTCAGTAATTTGAGCCATATTCTCCATTGTCAAAATTACACCTTTTAAAAACTGATCACAACTATGACCCAATTCAGAAAAGTAACACCCATTCACAGTACAAAGACACAACAATATCTTTTATAAATGTGCACCAATTGACCAGTTTGCAACCAACAAGTACCAATCACTGTAATGCATTCAAAATCCATTACATAAGAATAAGAGTTCACTCATGACCAACATATAGAATGCAATATGTTCTGACAATACAAACAACTAAACTTTCCTCCACAAAAGACTACTTTTAATTGCCAAAACAATCATTGCCCTCATACAGCCCACCAAACTCTTATGCAGCAGTCGAAGTAACAAGGAATCAATGCATATATATGTAGATTGTGTTTCTATCCCTTTGACCTCCAAATCTACACGTTGCTTTTATTTCGCATGACACACAAGCGCCACAATGTTAATTGAAAAATACTGCAAGTATACAAACTTTAAGCCTTCTCGAAATGCCCCTCCATATTTGACCGCGCACTGACTGTTTCAACTTCAACATAGCATGACCTTTCAAGAGCCTTCCAACCATGCACAATTTTCAAAATTACAATGTATAGCCATTGCAGAAGAACTATTTAATGTTGTATTCACACCATTCACTACAGCGACAAACAGTGGTAATGAACCAGTCATTCAATGCACTGAGCTATTAACACCAACACATGAATCAATACACAATACAAAGGGTCTGACTGCTTTGACTCAACGCATATATGACCAGCATATAATTATCAAAAGTAACTCAATGCACAACATATAGTTTTAGAGAATGCCTAGGTCCGGCAATAGACATAAATAATAAGCATGAGACAATGCAACATACGCTCAAATAGAGTTGGTGTGGAGCATTATATGCCGAGAGGAGGTAACTAGGGAAACGCAATTGAAACAATACCAAAAGTTTGAAGCAGAGACAACTTTATAATTTTAAAGACAATGAAATTATGAAACAATATAATGGATATCGGCGTTCTATGAGGCTTGTATATGAAGACCACGGAGCACCACACATAAGGATTATGCGTCGATGCACTATTTGGTACTGGCAGAGAAGGCGAAGGGAGGTCCATCGATGATGTGCATTGCAACGTGCGAGGCGGTGGGAGGGTCCAAAGAGTAGGTTTTGCAAATGGCTTGTGCGTTGGATATGGTTCACACCGCTTCCCTCATACATGACGACTTGCCATGCATGGACTATCGATGGTTCAATACCATACACAGTTCGATGGACTATTGATGGTTCAATACCATACACAGTTCGATGGACTATCGATGGTTCAATGGTTCGATGGTTCGATGGACTATCGATGGTTCAATCGCATGGCTTCCACGGTTCAATACCATACATAGGACTTAGGAGTTCAATGCAATGTTCAATGCATTACAAGAGTGAATTAGCGCATACCAATTGCATCCTCCGGCACAGCATATAAACCAACGGAGCAACTTATGAAAAACGCTTCAAAATGCTTCATTTCCTTCACAAATTATTCCTCTTTCCAATTTCATTGGCTATGTTCTTTAGGGTTGATAAGTCCTGAGATGCCTGCAATGAAATCCTTGTAATAAGTTCACTTGTTGTCATGTCTAGAGGAGAATCATACTCATCATGTCCAAAAAGCTCATTGCTTGATATGCCCAATGACCCAGAAAACTTCTGCAAGCGGACATGAGTTTCTATATCGACTGTATTCTTGTTCTCGCCAAAGAATTGCGAAGATGATATTGACTTGGCATTTGCAAATTTTTGCCTTGCCTCATTACTTTCAAGAAACTAGTAGCTTTGCTGAAGTCCCTACCAAAAAGGTGAAGACAACCCACAACAAGAGCAATGAAAGGTTCAAAAAGGTGCCTGCACATTCGAATTTCATCACGGGACTGAGCCGAGATAACAATGGCAGGCAGACCATGGATTGGTTATTGCCAAGTCAATTGCAAGACTTGCAAAACCTGACTAGAAGGTTGAGATTCAACCGAAGTGGGAAAACCATTCAATGGCTATTAAGCTTGGCCACCAATGAATTTTTTAAATGTCAGCTGTTTGGGGTTCCAGTTTAATGGCACAAACACTATAAATTGGTTATTACAGAGAAACGGCTGAGTGAAACAACTGAGCACATTCAGAATGGTAGGACATAAATGGCACAAATAACGCTAAGTGAAGGAGAGTTTCTCTACGCAGCAATGCAATAGGAAAATATATGGACCAAAAGGTCAGAACTGATTGGCAGTGTGGCAGAGATGTCATAGATATGTTATGCAAAGGATTGTCAGACCTCAATCAATGCACATGAAGGTTGTCCAACTCAACACTCAGCTTTAATAGCAGGCAGCTTTAATCATAGTTTTCGATGCATTCAATGCACAAATGAAGAGCACCATTTAACACCAATATAGCTCCAAGTTAGTACACAAATGAATCAATGAGCCATACACAAAACCAATTTCTTTATCTACAATAGAGCCTTAATCTTCAGCACATACAACGCACATATTAAGAGCAACAACCATCACAAAAAGTAACGACCCTTCCAACCAACGCTCAGGTCTGACAAACACACAGAGAAAGACCACAAAAATTAATGGCTCAAATATGAGCAGGGCAGGATATCGTATGCTTTGATCCATGTTAAACGCACACATGGTAGCAACAGAATAGGAAAGATAAACAGGAGAGTACATCTATTATTTGACAATGATATACATTTATAGTACATTCATGTGACTGTTGGGTTCCACATCCCAAGGTCTCTTGGACTCTCATGACTGCTCACATTCTACACCAACCCATAGAGGATTAGTTGTCCAACACAAACTAAAGGTGGGACTTTGATTTCCCACCCAACCTTAGACTCACTGTAGCCAAAATTACTTGCATTAGTCACCCCCAAGCCAAATCTGCGATATAAGGGGAATTCATTCAATAGTTTCCTGAAAGAGGTCATACTTAGCTCAAAGAGAACAGAGATTACTTATAAAATCAAGTGGTTTATCAATTCTTTAGCAAGTAGCTTGAGTGGTTTCTCAATCAATTCTTAGAAAGCACTCATTCCCATTTTTCTCATAATTTTCTCTAGCTCCTCTAGGCTACAATTTAGCTTTCGAAATAATTTGATTCCCTCCACTTTGCAAGTATTTCTATCACTTCTCACATGCTCCCCAAGAGGAGGTCCAACCCCCAACATTAATGTGCAATTTCCTTTTTATATTTTCTTAGGGTGTCTCTTCATGTTCCTCTTGGACTCTTTCTATTCTTTTTCTTATTATTTGTACCATAAAAATAATTAAAGATGTCGGCTAACCCCACCTGTGTTTATATTTCCTCTTCCCTCATAGGTCATGGATATGTGGTCCCACTCTTTAGGCCATTATATAAAAAAATATAGTCATTTATAATTTAAAGTGTTTTCACATTACCAAATATTAGGGGAAAATGTACCAGGGGTGTCACAAGCCCCATCCCCTAAAAGGGAACACTGTCCTTGGTGTTCTTATCAGTAAAGGAAAATAAAAAATAAGCGTCATAAAGGTTCTTATATCCACTTATTTAGCACACAAAAGATGGGTATTGCACCCTTATTTTCTCAACCATCTCCTAGGTGGCTTCATCAGGTCTAAAGTGCTTCTGTTGCACCTAATTTCAACTTGCCAGCTTGCCTTTTCCTGGAGTGTTGCGCGAATCTGTCTTCCAACATTGCTTTCATTTTCACTCCATATTCCTTTAGTGAAAATTTCCTAGGCCATTCCTTCCTAGAGCACCCCCCAATGTGCTTTTGATTCCAATTAGCCATGCTCATGACCCTTTTCAAAATCAAAATTATTTTCCAACATCCCCTTCTCTACTTCCCAGTCCCTTAGATGATTTGATCCCCCTTCCATGTAGTCACTCACCTTCTAAGTTCATGCATCCCCTTCTATGCTTCTTAGTCCCTCAGGCTATCCATTCGTTGGCAAGGCTTCTTCGTATTGAAATAATTTCATAACCAAGGCAAGTCTCTGCCTCAATACTTTCATACAGGTCATAGCATGCTTCATGGCATTCAATAAACATCAATGGGTGCTAGTGTCCCACAATTACTTTGCTCCTAAAATATTTAGCCATCATGGTGTTGCACACTCTGATATCTTCAAACTACTTCTATTCTCCTTGCAACCAAGTCTATCAACCCAAACCAGGCAATTCCGTGATTTCCTACGTCATAACATGTAAATTTCCATGAATTGTATCATAGAAAAATTGCTATAATTTAAATCATACCTCATTAATAGCTTATTCATGATGTGACATTTGCAATCTCATTTTATTTCCTACCACAACAAGCTAAATTACCTTATAAACCAACTATCATAAATTGGAATATCAATTCATGTTCTTTGGATTTCTCTTTATTTTACACACACTGGGTCAGTTGCCAAACCCGATAAGAAATTGATGGTGGATATATATATATATATATATATTTATTCTTCAGTCAATAGGAATATAGGTGTATCCCACATTTTCATAGGTCCAGGAAGTTACATACCTGCCTATCCCAAAACATTACACAACACATGCATGTATAAATAATGTACAACACAACATATACACATATACACATGATACAACACAACAAATACACACGATACAACACAAGACGTACACAATACAAATGGCACAATACAACACATACACAACAATATTGAAAATACAGAGACCACGCCGTCTCAGACACCAGTCAGCGCTGCCTCTAGTATTTGTCCCATACTTTACCACGTGCATCCACAACCCAAGTCTCAGGCCTATGGTTTCTTTAATTATCCATGCTTTTCCTAGCATGCCACAGATCAAACTATTTTTGTTCTATTGATATGTCCTTCAACATTTCTTGTTCATAATATAAACATGGGCATAATTATGGGAATTATAATTACATGATATCAGAATCATAAATCATCTAGGGCTACCTCTTTCCCAATTTATTCCTCCCAAAACCAAGAATCTTTTCATGCCATCTATATCATCATTCTCCCACAAGAATTATCGCTGAAAAGAACCTTTCACACACACACGCGCGCGCACACACACACACACACACACACACACACACATACACACACACACATATATATATATATATATTTGTGTGTTTGCGTGCACACACACACACACACACACACACACACACACATATATATATATATATTTGTGTGTTTGCGTGTGCACACACACACACATTCCTTGTCCATATTATAAACATGGGAATAATTATGGGAATTATAATTACATGTTATCAAAATCATAGAGTCATCTAGGGCTACCTCTTGCCCAATTTATTCCTCACATAACGTGAATCTTTTCATTCCATCTATACTATAACTCTCCAACAAGAATGATCCCTCACAAGGACCTGTCATCTATATATATATATATATAGATCGAGAGAGAGAGAGAGAGAGAGAGAGAGACACACACACACACACACACATCAACAGGAACATATTACATATTTACATATGTAAATAGAGTCAAGGACAAGAGAACCTTCCGTGTGCCATTTTCTTGGCAGCCATATCATTGTCTAGTATCCCCCATAGACAAAACCAAACCATTAGGTTTTCATAGCGATGCCCACTCAATTATATATATATATTCGTCTTTTACCATATTGATTCCACCATTTGAAAAATTCAGTTGATATTCTTTTATGTTTCTACTCACAAGGTGGTTTTCAACTAGTACACAATTTCATTCATGATTTCTATCATGTTTAGGAGTGATGACCCAACATACACCAACCTGACTCATCGCTAAAGCCAAACCTTTCTCATTTTTGTTCATGCTCTTTATTTATGCGTAGGCCTATTCTCTTACATAGCCTTGTTGGGTTTCACATCATCCCTTTTTATTACAGGTGGTTTATCAACTATGGAAAGCACTCTAAGAGTGGTTTATTAGCCTAAAAACAAGCACATTGGGTGGTTTATCAGCCTCCTCGACAAGCATCCCATGGAAACTCCACACAATCCTTTCATTACAAGTGGTTTATCAGCTATGGAAAACACTCTAAGAGTGATTTAACAATCTAATAGCAAGCAGCCTGGGTGGTTTATCAGCTAGTCAAACACAACATAATTACATAGTGATGGGTGGTTTATCAACCTTTTGTGAACAAGCAACCTTATGCATGTGGTTTCTTAGCCCTAACTAACACCCTGTGGTAGTTGTACACAATATTATTATTACAATTTTTTTATTAGTTATGTCAAGCAATCTGTTATCTCTTATAGGAAAACCCTGGCCGCAGAAAAACCTCTAAGGTAACCTTGAACCTCTTTGAGGTTGAAAGATGGCCCTTCAGCCTTGAGAGGGATCTCTCCCTAAACTCAACTACTCAATTTCATTGTAGTAAAAGATTTACAATTTATTCCTATGGCCAGATTTATTAAAAATTATTGAAATTTGGTTGGGCTATGTGAAAATACTACCATTGGGCATGGAGTCTAACCCAATCAGGCTTTATACAAACACAGTTTCGATGAGAAAAATACAAAAGCAAGGTAGCAACAATTCCTTTGACACTTAAGTGATTTAAAGGAAGATGAAGTAAATTAGTGTAAGGTTTAAGTGAACAACAATTATTAATGCCCAAGAAATAAAGAATTAGGAGCATAAAATATGAATCCCAATCTCATACACTCGGTTTTCCATACATGAGGAAATATAAAAAACAAAAGCGAAAGACAGACATGGAAACACAACACAAGAATTTTTGTAAATTCCCATGAAGACTGCTTTCATTAAGACCTGCTAAAAAATACACAAGGATGTTATATCTCAAATAAACACCAACCCTTTTTCCTTATGCAATCTTTTCTTATATAAGAATTACAATAACTGAAACATGTTTGTAGACCAAAAATAATTAAAGTAATCCAAAAATAGAAGTATAAATATCTTAGGTGCAAGCATCTGAAAATATTTATTTAAACATATCAAAAATCAAAATAAATTGTTGAAGATCAACATAAAACACCGACATTTCCATTGTGAGCGCATTTTGAAAGAAACAGTTTGAGAAAGGTGCTCACAGTTGGCCTGTCAAAAAAATTATTGGTTCAGGAAGCTAAAGGACTCATAGCGGCACTATCAGATCTTCAACGAAACTATTGGTTCCCTTGTTGTAGATCAACCGTGTCATTATCCAAAAACAAGTTTCTGTTTTGTTGTTGTCTTCTCGGTCATCCCTACTGCAATACGCTGACACTGTCAATGTCATTCTTTAGCTTCCTGAACCGATATTTTTGTTGATGGGATGACTATCAGTGCCTTTCTCAAACTATTTCTTTTAGAATGCATTGGCAATGGAAATGTTAACATTTTATGTGCAAAATTCGCTGACAATGGGAATGTCATCTCTCCTCTGTGTTGGTCTCTATCTAAACACCGACAGGTGCATGATCAATGATAGATAATAATAAAAAAATCACTTTAACAATGAATAATAAAAAAAACCCAAAAATGGTTACGAGATTCCTAGCTGAGGGTACTAGCCACCTCCAAAAGAATGTCCACCTTATCCATCCTCTGCCTCTTTCTCTATCCGGTTTCCAAAGGGATTCTCTTTTTAGTTGTCTTAGCCTTTGAATTTTTAGAAAGTAAAATTCTCCCTTTGTTTATTATTAGGTCCTTTGATGGGACATTATCCACATCTATCACTTCCTTGGCGAGGTCAAGATTTTGTTTTAACTTTATATTCAACCTTACTTTGTTTAAGGGCTTGGTGTGAGGTCTTTTACCCCATTTAAACATTTGAAACATGAAGGGTTCCTCTTCATCATAGGGTTTATTTTCAACTTCTTTTCCCTTGGTCTCCCTTGGTGATTGAGTTTTTGCAGGGGAACTCTCAGTGAGTGTATTCTTAAGTCTGCCACTTCTTCTGGCATAAACCTTAGGAATTGTAGGACCATAGGATGAGGGAATATATTTCTCTTTTCATCTTTGGGTTTGCTAAGTGGATGTGCCCTAAGAGGAGGATTCTGCTTGAGTTTTCTTTCCCTATTTGGTACCCTTCTGCCTCCCTTGTTTAGCCTTAGAAGGTTGGGGTTGAAACCCTCACCAAAACAGGAAATGGCTCCACGTTCTGCCAACTTTGGCCAATTGATTCTAAATTAACAACTTAATTAAGGCTTTGTGATAAACAAAATGAGGGGATGGGTCTTCCCTAACCCAGAAACAATAATCCATGTGCTTCAAACTCTCCAATAAATAAAAACAGACATTCATTATTACTTGTCCTACTAGATGAGATAAGAAATGAAAATGATATAAATTTACCGGTTAAAATTCCCTTCACACGTGAAGTATGAATGGTTAATGCATAGAATCCCATGCCATTTGTCCTCCAATCAGGATATCTGCACCCCTGCCTTCTAGTTTCTGTCTTTGAACTCGACTCTCAGGAAAAATGGGACATCAATCCTAGCTAGAACATGACTTCTAAAAACCTTTCCCCATCCGTAGGCAGAGTTGTAACTTCTGCAATTAGTTCCTCTGTAACTAGGAACGAAATCCCTCCTACCTCCACAAACTAACCATCAAACCCCTAGGTGAATTCTTGAGCCACAATGTCATGGTAATCAGTGCATCGATGGAAAAATTCCTACCACCCAGCGCACTAGAATTGTTGCTAAATATATGGGTAAATCTCTGGGAGGTTAGGATCTTTGGGTTCATTTATGTTAAGCTTTTCGCTCTTCCCCATTATCTCTATAGTTTGGTGATTATGCAGATGAGATACTGGGATCAAATTTTGTATCTCCACCGAATATTTTGAAATAAACAAATCTCCAGCAATAAACTAACAACTTACAGATGACAATGGTGAAAATACTATGTGGGAAAAACACTGAGATTTTTAGGAGGAATAACTGATTGATAGGTGAAATAATGTTTTTGACCCTTCGATAATTACAAAATCACATCATACCTCTTTGGTGTCGGAAGACATTCCCTTTAACACATACCTTTCACCTATAGATTATTCATGGCATGATCGGGAAATGGTTATTATGTCGTTGACATGGAATGTGTCAGCGTGTTTCAAAAATCGAAGTTCAAATTTTACTTTTGGCGTTGATATTCCTGTTATCAGTCAATACTAGATAACGCTGACACTCTCGTTGTCAACGTATTCTTGTTAATAAATTTTTGAACTTAATAAACGTTGATAGTCCCATTATCAGCATTTCTCATGTTTATTACAAATTGTTTTGCTAAAACTGAAATTGTCAATGTTTCGTAAAAAATTTAAAACTAAAAAAAAAAATTGATAACACAATATATGAGTGGTTTGTCAACCCACAAAAAGAACCTTGGGTGGTTTATCATCCCCCTCAAAAAGATCCCTATTGACACATCCCATATTCATGTCAGTCACATGTTCCAAGAATCAAGTAAAGAACGTCAACATGTTTATAAGTTTTTGAGATAAACCTTTTACCAAGACTAGCATCGTCGAATTAAAATAAATATTTTCACCAAGAATAACATCATCAAATTAAAATAAATATTTTACCAAGACTAGCAGCCATGACGTAGTTTGAAATTAGCTCATAGTTATCAGCCATAATGTTACAACCAAAACCCAATTGCACAAGTGAGCCATAAATATATAATCAATAGTTACAGTGCTACAACCAACACCCACCTACACAAATAAGCAATTGAAAAATACATCAGTCTCAAATAGAGTCGTACATGCTTTATCTCCATGGTTTAACATAAGCAAGTATTTGGCATGGATGCCCTATCTCATGTTGAGATAACATCCATTTCAAGATTCAATTAGCCATTCCCATATGCTATACACCATTCCTTGAACCATGAAGGTATTAACCACCCATGACAAGAATCCATAAAGGAAACCATTACTAACCAAAATGAACATATAGAAACAATCAATACTATGCTAAGGCTCTTTCCACATAACATTTAGATGATGGGATTCTCACATCCCAATTAGTGTCTATATATATATATATATATTATATATATATATATATATATATATATAAGCCATGCTATGTAGTGTAAGCAAAACAAGGATTTCCCCAACCCCTCATATCACATAAATAGTCTCATACACACTTGTTCCAAGTGTGTAAGACTACACCACTTAACTAGTAGTGTTGGTACATTGCAATCAATCATGCACAAAATCATGCAGGTACTTTTGCATAAATTTAAAGAATGTGATAATTAACCAAGATCACAACAATAAGCTCTCAAAACCCTCAAGATATAAGATAGTAAACACATGTTGTCGATTCATCCCATAACGTATCATTTTAGAAGAATTATTGCATTCATCATGCAATTCCACTATATGTGTCATAAGTAGAACATAATCATATTCACATTCAATTATTACACTCGAAGCTAGAGCTCCACTCATCTCCAAAATCCCGAGCATCAAATCCACTACTTTGTTAATTTTGTAACAGGGCACCAATTTATTGCCAAAGGTCTATATTTGAATATTTGTTCTTCATTTCATCAATGATATAGCTCATTCAGTTCAAGTGTTGAATTGACTTCCAAACTCCAGTTATGGAAATGGGGTGTAAATTTTTCGATCATTTTCAACTTCCTTAAAACTTAAAATGGCTAACATCATTGCATTTTTCTTGTCAAAACCTTTCCATAAGATATGAAATTTTCTCCAATCCAACTCCTCAGCCCAAAGACATGGTCAATTAGAATATTGGCATATCAAGTTTGCCCATGTCATCTGACCTACCAACTGGCACCGACGTGGCTACCTAAGTCATGGTCCATAAGGTAGCTACTAACCCATTCATGACTGGTGTAACATTACACATTTTCCCTAGCTCACGGAACACACAAAAATATATATTTTAATTTAAGGGTGAATCCCCTTACAATGTGTGTTGTGTGGGCCCCCTTATGCCACCTCACCTTGAGGTTAAAATCTTGATGGGTTCCTTTGCAGTACCTCATTGAAACTACCAGGATGAAAATTCTAGTGTTATGTGGACCTCTAGTTGACCCCTCCTCCAATGTATCCACAACTTCATTTGCTACAACCACATGCTCCGGCTCCACCTCTACCACATTGTCTCGACCATTCTAATGTGGCCATCATTCAAGTTCGTCTGGGTGACCTGGAAGTCCACCTGGTCATCAACCACCTCAACTCTACTTCAACCAATCACATGGGTCATGCTCCCTTATAGTTGTGCAGGTGGGCCCCACCGTTGCCACTTCACCCAAGAATAAAATCCAACCGAGATTGTACCCAACACCACAAGAAAAAATCGAGTTCAAGGCATCTGGATATCGTCAATGACTTTTAGCATCGGGGTGACGTCACACCCACCACATGGCTCCCCTCTAGGGATGCCACGTACTTGGCCCCACGAAAACCCAAATCCATGTGACGCACTTTTGCCTCCCAAGTTTCCACGTCACATTGAGTCCACATCGCCTATGAAGCTAGCAATGGGTCCCACCAAGTACTCTATTGCGCGGTAAGTTTTAACTTCACATTATAAAAAAGCTCGGAATTCTCTGCCTTGATTCATTGGATGCCAAGAAAACATTCGCACTGCACCACATTGTCTTGATGGGATCGTCTTCGTTTGCCTTCGAAATTGTTGGGGTAATTCCTTTGGGATAGGTAGATGGTGCTACAACAACCTTGAAATCCAACAATTTGGAGCTCTCCCACCTATGTGCCTTTGGTCATATCTCTTGGCCATATGGTTCAGTAAGGAGTCTACCTTCTTGTGCACGGAAAATAAAATTCCACCCCTCGCGGAATATGTAAATACATTTTGGGATTTTCCGTACCCTCAAAACTCAGTAACGATTCTCACACACATGGCCTATTACGATTCAAAGGTGTTAACGATAGTTAACACTAATCAAAGTTTACAAGCCATTGCGGATGTATGAAATCGAACTCTCCTATAACTAATATCATTTTTTGTTGACACCTAATCCGAAACGGATGGGTGAACTGGACAGTCATCCAGAAGATGAACTGATCCGTCATATTTATGTATATAAATGTATGTTAGCTAATGAATAAAATCATAAGTTTCTCTCGCTCATTCTGGATTTACCCTGGCCTGACATGGTATCAGAGCAAAGGTCCCAGAAATAGCTGTAACTCCTGCTGTCCTGAGAGCTGCTCAGTCCTGAGCACTATTCTGACATCTCTGCCACAATAGCTGAAGACTGCGTACCTGAAGACTGTCGCTGCCTGCATTGAAACGCCTGGAATTTTTTAAACGCTGTCCGCCTGGTATCTGCATTGAATTGGTAACGTATGGTTACCGTTATGAAGGAATTTTTTTTCCGCTGCCTGTATTAAACATTTGGTCCGCTGCCTGTTGAAACATTTGGTCCACTGTCTGTTGAGTTTGTCAAGCATCCTATGCCTGGGAACATTGAGCCTCTTTAAATTTTTCTTCAATTCACGCGCCATGATGTCTCTGCTATCCGCTCAGTATGAGGTGGAGGAGAAATCCTTGATCCCCGCCAGACGCCTTCTGCAAACCTAATAGCACCTTTCGTCGGCCTGTTGAGAAGCCTCGCCTTGCAGTTCACGTCGTTGAAAGTCTGTGGTATCTGTTGAGAAGCCTCGTTGAGAAGCCTCGCCTTGCAGTTCACCCACGTCGGCCTATTGAGAAGCCTCGCCTTGCAGTTCACCCACGTCGGCCTGTTGAGAAGCCTCGCCTCGCAGTTCACGTCGTTGAAAGTCTGCCCGTTCCTTTTGCTCAGGCTCGGGAGTTTGAACCCATGCCATATTATGGGATATGCTCCGGAATTTTAACCAAACGGACTGTGCGAGGGGCTCGATTCGTCGCCAGAAGTAGCGCCCCAGCTCAGAGATCACTGACATGGTGCCAAAACTCGTATTTCTGAGGGCGTCTATGTTCGGATTTAATGAAGAAATCAGCGTGGCCCCTTCATATTGAAAGTTTTTTGTGGAGTCCAATTCACTACAGTTTTTAATTATTTGAACGTGATTTGAACTGCTACCTGTGCACCAGGATGGACCTGCATAAAGATTACCTTGAAAAGTTGTGAAAGACTGCAATATTTGGAGCAGTAGAATATCATGAAGTTTATTTTTGCTGTAGAAATCTGAGCGTAGTACTGCTTAAGAGAGTATTCAATCGATAAATCGATAAATTCATATATTACTTTTGTTCTCCTCTGTAAAATTTATTATTGTAGCATTGAATACTGGGTTTGAAGCCAGTGTTTTAAAGCCAGAGTTTGAAGCCAGAGTTTGAAGCTAGTGTTTGAAGCAGCAAGCGCTCAATTTTTTTTTGCAGAGATATATAGTGATATATGTAGCAGAATTTTAAATGATTTTTCTCCATATTAAAATCATTTTTTAAAGCAGCAGAAGTTTATTTTTTAAGAGCAATTTTTTTTTCCATCAGAAGTATATATCAGCAAAAGTTTTTTATATCAGCAGAAGTAACCTTTTTACAGAATGCATTCAATCATCTCTATGATAGGAATAGTTCTCACTGGCAAGGAGAACTATCCTGACTGGTCCCGGATGGTACAACACACCTTCATTTTCAATGAGCTGTGGAAAGGAGTGTGTGTCGGAGAAGGAGACAGTGACCCAAAAAAGCCTCACATAAGGCCACCATAAGGCCACCATTAGTAACACCTACAATTTATAGTTTTTGTGCATGTCTACAACCTTTTGTTTACTTTGTTATCTTGGCTTTTACAATCAATCTTGTATTTTTTGTAATGAGCCTCACTACCACCAACTCAATCCATAATTTTTTAGACATTATAATTTGATCCATGACCAGTCTTATGAACTTTGTTTCCATTTAAACAAGTTAAAATTGATCAATAATTCACTAGTTGGTATGGGTTCTACATATATATTTGTATAATATAAAATTTGAATTAAAAAAAACCACTCTAAATGATTTTTCATTAATTAAAAATGATTTTAACTACTCAAAAATCACCCTTATAATTTAAATAACCAAATTTTATTTACGAGAATTATTCTAAATATTAAATTTTATTTTCCAATAAAATAATTATGCATTAAAATTTTTCAATTGTTTTTTAATATTATAATTCTTTTTAAATTTAAAAAATAAGAATATTCATTAACATAAATACTATATTTATTTTTAGTTTAAAAAATAACAATAATCATTAAAATAATGAGATGTTTGAATCTTTCTTCGACCTAAAAGTATCTCAAAATCAAGAGTGGACAAAATCTTGAAAGCTCTTTAGCCTCTCTCAAATCTTCTAGGTCATGGTAGGTTTTAATGGAAATATAATATTTGCATCATATTAATATAGAATTCGGATTATAATTTTTGGAAAATTATTTTGATAGAAAAAGTTAATAATATTATTTATAGTTATTTTAAATAATTAATTTATATTTATATTATAGGGTTTTTTTTATTGTTAAGGACACTTCATGGTAAAAAAGGTTATCGATTTGAAAATTTCGTAGGAAAAATTTCAATCTTGTTAAGCTGTTGGTGTGATCAAGTTGGGTACAATCTTTGGACGATTTTGACGATTTAGATTGCCCTTAGGTCATGGTACTTCAAGCCATAGGTTAAGGTGCTAGTCATCTTTAGGACTCACATAAACTAGCCAACAAAAAAATATCACATTTATACTTATTAAAAAAATAAAATGATAATACATATTTTATTAAATTATATATATATTATTTTGAAATAATTTTTTTAACAGGAATCGTGAATATTTTGTATTAAAAAGTCTTGAGTGTAAAGCTCAGAATGTACAAGTCAAAATTGATTAGAAAGACTTTTCCAAGAGTTTCTAATTCTAGTTTCATACAATCTCTGTTTTTTTGGTGTTTCATTTTCGCAGTCATTACTAGTAGTCTCATTGCATCGCTTATAACAGTGCCAAAAAGCGGTCAATCAAAAAACAAAAATTACAATTCATCCACTGTATTTATTTATGACTCAACCCTTGAGGATGATTTCATCTTCATGATTTCCCATCTGGAGCTTTTCCATTCGAGTATGCACCTCATCCAATTGGGGGATAGGAACATTCACTTGAATTTTCAAACTGAAAGTGTATTTTTGACTGGACTGTATTCTTGTAGTAGAGGAGCTCTTCTGTTGAACAATATTGTTATGGTTTTCGTTGGAATTGCCCTATAAGTCATATTCTTATGAGTTGCAACTGAAATTTGAATGCAATACATAGAAATCTCATAGATTCGAGTGTCCTAGACCTTCTCTAGCGTGGTAGCAGTCCTGTGGGAATTGATATTAAAATTCTGAAGGGGAACCATTGATATCCCTTCTCCATCCATTAAAATACATAGTAGCAGTAACAAAGACTTTAATAAAGCCATGATACCTCTGAATCCAAAATGATTAGCAAAGATGGACATAGGAAGATGATCTAAATTGGAGCAGATTAGTAATGTTATGCTAATTCCCCTCATTAGAATATAAAAATGTGTTTGAGTTTGTACTCCAAAATAGCAAGTAAAAGCATGAACTTTATGTGTTTTTTCTTAAGATAGTTTCATGAAGAAAAACTTAAAACATGAAACCAAAACACTAAATGGAATCATGCATCAAACATTAATACACCAGCCATTGATAAAGGAGTTCACCTCTCTTGGGCTACATTTCCTTGGATCAGATCTAAAGGCTTGACCCCTTCTCATTATGCTCACAATTCTTCAGATAAAGAGTACATAAATGTGCTGACAAAAAGAGTGGTTTGTTTCCCCTTCAAGGAAACATTCTTCTACAAACAATTCTCACTCTAAACATATGACAACCTATAGTTAGTCATGAAACAATCAGCAAGTTAAGGGTTCTCAAATCAAACCCCCATACTCCAACTTCCAAGAGCATAAATAAGTACAATAATCCACTTGAAGTACTTAATAAGTCTCTTTCTCCATACACATATAGAGCAAAGAAGAAATACAACTACATCACTGTTGTAATGGCTGCTACGAAGACACATGGAGGTTGGGACACCCCTACAAGGTTATTTCCATCTTGGAACTGCTTGATGCAGGAGCATGAGGCTTAAATACAAAAGGCTTCGTATTATTCCAAAAATACAAAAAAAAAGGTTTACAAGCAAAGGAGTGGGGTCCTTTAGTTGTCAATTTACAAAGCTTTCTAGTGAGGATTTAAACTAGAATCTAGGATTTAGATTATCATGTAATAAATTCAAGTAGATAGAGGAGGAGTTAGAGAGTAGTTAGAGGAGTCAGTCAGTCAAACTGTAAGCCTACAAGCAAGAGAGGAACAAAGGCCACTGATACAGAAGATCATGCCAAGGAAAGAGTTAATGTGTAAATACATGTTTATTAATACAAACAACTCAATTTTGAGTTATGTGTGTGTATGGAGTAAGTTAATTGTAATTTGTATGTGAATTAGAGATTCTGTATTGTAAATATATGCAGGTGGAGTTCAGGCAGAATCAGAGGCAAAATACAGAGAAGCGTAACAGAACAAATTCTAACTGCGGTTGGGTAGAAGTTGTTGAGACAGCTCCACAGTTGCGATTGTGGGTAGAGTTGTCTTAGAGAGAACAATTCCAGCAAAGGAAGTGTTGGGTAGAATTGTTAGCCAGCAAGAGGTTTGAGGAAAGAACCATAGAGCTAGTGTTATGACTTTTTACACATCAACAATACATTAGGAAGCCTTTAGTGTTACAGTGAAGGTGGAGGAGCATAAAGACGCGGTGGAGTTAAGGTAAGGAGAGAGTGGTGGAAGAATAGCGAAGGACTAGAACCCTGAAGGAAGCTGAAACCATAGAAAGACATTAAAGAAAAAACATAAAGCCAAAGTAAAGTGTAGCGGGGGTAGAGAGTGTGCGGAAGCCTGATCATTGTTGAAGTCCCATAGTAAATCCTGACTTTTGATCGCAAAAGTCAATGCTCATGTCACAGTTAACTACGGGATTAAGCTGATTGATAACCTGTGTGCTAGTTGAAGGGTTGTAGATCGTAGGATTTAAGAGCCTCGACATCCAACGGATATCGGGCCGTAAAGAGATCGAACATTAACTGTAAGGGCAGACCCGAACTTTTATGGATTGAGGACTTATAGTTCTCATCGACTTCATAAAGGCATTAAACGTCGCGTAAGTGATCCACTCGATATCGTTGGGGACTGTCGGATCAAGCGGATCTAGATCAACGGTCATAATGAGTTGGGTTAGTTTGTTTATCGGGGAAATATATCAACCGTCAGATTGAAGATAAGATCGACAATGAAGAAAGACCGCGATAAAGAAATTGGAAAAGGTGGACCCGAGGAGGTTGTAGGCATGGCTTTAATTTATTTGAATTTTGGTTGTGTTGTCACATGTTGCATGCGAGAGGCAACTAAGTCACATGATGGTTTGATGCAATATTGCCACAACCGTTGA
This sequence comes from Pinus taeda, assembly GCA_000404065.3. Lineage (NCBI taxonomy): Eukaryota > Viridiplantae > Streptophyta > Pinopsida > Pinales > Pinaceae > Pinus > Pinus taeda. Next base: position 176,639 of record APFE030969857.1, read on the forward strand.
TCTAGTGAATGAAATCGACGATGGGGAAGGCAGTCGCATATCGCAAGTCAAGAGTTCTGATGGCATACTCTATTGAGTTATAATGTTTCACGAAAAGGATTAACCAAAGTTGCTATAAAGGATGAAGGGTTGAGTTATAAATTCCCGATATAAAGATTAATGAAGGATTAGACTATAGAAAGTTTAATGAAACATCTCTGCATGAGATTAAATGAAGGGCCTTAAACCTTAGCTTATGAAGGTTTGACCAAGCAGATCATAGAAATTCCTGGGACGAATGAGATTATGCATTTTTATATGCATAATGTGGGTATCGCAGGTTTTGCCTGCGTCACTGCTCCATAAATTGAATCAACACTCTGGTTGACCAGGGCACCCAAAGGCTTCACTTTGCAAAAAGCCTATCCAGGGGTGCTCCTTTGACTCTGAAACCAGTTACCATGATTCAGAATGCCCAAAAATGGCTATCTAGTCTCTTTTTTCATCCAGTTTGATCGAAAATTGCCTTATTTATGACTTCTGTCGGTCTCCCCACAATTTCCTCCTCCAAATCTGGCTTATTTCTAGTTAAATTCAGTATCCACAGTCTAAACTAGAAGTTCCGCCAAAATCGGTAGTTCCACCATCAATCCCGCCAATCTCGCGGTTAATGGTTGAGTGGTCACACTTGCGGTTAGGTCCAACGGTCACGATGATGGTCCCGCAGTCTATCAGATATCGTAATCGGTGTGCCAGGGGTAATACACATTACACAAGACTTTAATGCATGAAACATACGAACTAGCGATAAGGGGACCTGCCAGATTATAAATTGCAATACAATATAGTATTGCGTCTAGAACCTCCCAATGATTGCAATAAATGTTATCGCATTCGAGACTTAACTCCGCCTGGAACAGGGCCGATAACCAGTGGCCGATGTGATTTCGATATGTGATCGCATCGCATCGCAACTCCATAAACTGTTGGGGCCGGGGTCGATTCTTGTCACCGATGTGATTGTGATATGCAATTACATCACATTGCACTCCATAAATTGCTAGGTTCGGGGCCGATATTCTTTCCTGCGATAACACAGACCCGTCGGGTTCTTAAACTTTGGCATATAAGATTATCGCGTCCAGGGTGCTCATCGCAATCTATAATCGGCTGCGGAGACCTAATCAGTGCGATATGATGGACCCGTCGAGACTTTAATTTGCAATACATAAAAGTATAGTGTCTGGTAGTTTATCACAATCATAACTCATCACAACCATGCCTGAACCCATATACTGTGGTTTGGGCAAACTCGACGTGGATTAAAAAATATGATATATAAAATCCCACATCTAGGACTTATCGCAATCAGCTGTTATCGGCGGTGACACATATATCACTGTGTCGGGGGCCGATTCTTAACATTATGTGATACACAATTTGCGGGGCCAATGGAAGAGTGACACTTGGTGCCTCTCGATTAACTAAGACCTTTGTCATGTCATCCAATCCTACCATGTCATCAAGTCAACCCTAAACTTTGATCGGTTCTAACTTTTGCATACGAGCTCGGATTTGAGTGTTGTTCACGCCATTGGATTCAAAATAACGAACTCTTTAATCTAAATTTGAACTTATCAAAATTATGACACTTTGAAATTTTGACAAATTTTGAGCTCCTGATCACTCTTCTCCACTAAAAATCTTTTGGTCTCTAAAAGCATTAAATAATTTGCAACTGTTTTGTACTTGTTTGCACTGCAAGTATCCTACATGTCATCCTTCCTTCTCCTTCACCTTTGTTCTTCGGAGCCATAAGAGATGAACCGACCCCTGCATCCCCTGCAAATCTGTAGTACAATATCTTGCAAATTACATTTTTCGCTATGCGACAAAAGAATTCAAGTTTGATGTTCTTCTCGACCTTTCCATATCACTACGGCCATCCACAACAACATCCTTCCCAAGAAGAATTCCAAGAAGATTATCTAAAAAATCCTTATCAAGGATAAGATCCTAAAAGAATTTTTTAAATGAACCCAAAACAAGCTTCACATAGTGAATACTTGTATAACTCGAGTGCTACACACATTTGGAACATACTAAATGTGCTGTAACTACTCATACAATAGTCTTAAAATGATTTTTACAAAATGTTTTCAAGAAAGCATTTTACAAAATGGAATGAACTTGACACCCAAATTGATCCATTCAAATTGACTATCAACAAGTCAAACTAGCATTGTAATGCTTAAAGAAAAACATTGTTGCATATAAGTGATTTATATATGAACATCACTTTTACAAATTACCTAACTATGGGGATATGCAACTAGTGCAACATAAAAATCTACAGACTTCAGTTGGACAAAAAGTCCATCCATTTCTTAACCAACCAGGTAAATGAACCCTCTATTTGAACTTTCTCTTCTTTTGAAGTTGTTTCAGGGATGGTCGCATCTTGTGCCACTTTTTCTGTTGTCGCTTCGTCTTCTAGTGCTTGCATGATCCGCTTGTCGTTACCAGGATCAAGATGTGGAAACAGTTTCCAACACTTCTCGACCCAATGCCCACTAATATTGTAGTGAGTATAGAAATTCTTTTGAGCTCCTCTCGGCTCACTTTCCCTTATCTTTGGATGAGATTTTCTCCTTTCGATATCAATTCCAATAGACATAAACATCTTCTTGATGATTGCTTTCCTCTTATCACACTTATCTACACAATGGCTAGATGAAAGGAAAAAGGTGCATGGAAACATTTTACTTAACACGTTATTCAAATCCGCATTTTGTTTTCCACCATGAGAAGCATTTGATTTAACAACATTCGAATTAATAGCTTTCGAATTAACAACAGTTGAATGAACAAAACTTGAATGAATGGAATGATTATACCTCCTTCTGCTGTCGTTTGGCTTACGATGTCTGTGTGAGGAACTCACGTGGCTTAAATAACTAAGCTTCCTTTCTTCCTCGACACTTTCATCTATCTCTAGAGACGTTTTCCCCTTTAAATCCTACTTACGTTTAAGGAACCGCGCGGGAACCAGTTCTGGGTACAGGCTCCAACATCTTGCCTCCTCATGTCCTCCCTTACAACAATAGGAACACGTGACCCATGAATCATTGCTAGAAGACCATTCTTCTTTGGTGACATAGCCTAAGCCTTCGTATTTAGGCCTCTCTTTGGCTATAACTGGATTATTAATGCCTTGTTGATTTACTCAAAGGCCTCCTCCCTTGTAACCCATCTTGGTTAATAGTTTGGATCCAAAGCCTTTACTGTGTTTTTCAAAGGCTGCAAATTAATTTACATCAATACTTTCACATAAGGAATAAGCATGTAAAATCTTACCATTTTTTGCATCCTTTGATTGGCATACGAAGTTAATTTCCAATTCCCTTTTGATTTGAGATATGTCCTCTTAGACTCTTCAACTCTCTTCTTTCAGCTCCTTGAACTTGGGTGCTGATTGAACCTCATCTTCCATATCATGTGGATAGAAAGTACAAAATTTTCCATCTTCCTTCTCTGAAGGACTTTCTACACTAGCATCTTTCATAATAGTTGTAGAATAAAATGAATATTGTGGAGAAGATGGTGGTTTATCACCATTCTTGTTACCTTCTTCTCTTGGAGATCTAGATCCTTCACCTTGCAAATTGGAATTCCTCTCTTCATAGAGGACTTTCACCATTTCTACTATGTCTAAGAAGGCCTTTCTAAAATCCTTCACATCCTCTGACATCCTTGCTAGGTCTCCTCCTTGGGACATGCTTTGTTTGAAGCTTCTACTGCAATTTGAGGTAGAAGTTGGTGGTAGAGATTGAAACAATCTTTCTCTCCTTTCCAAAACCTTCTCCTCAATGAGCTTCAAAACACATTTACTTGCAAACAACAATCAATTCCTCCTTGCACAAAGAAAACCTAATCTCTAAGACCAACTTGATCTGAATTGGAGCAAATTAGTAATGCTATGCTAATTCCCGATTAGAATATAAACATGTGCTTGAGGTTGTGCTCCAAAATAGCAAGTAAAAGCATGAATTTTATGTGTTTTTTCTTAAGATAGTTTCATGAAGAAAATCTTAAAACATGAAACCAAAACACTAAATGGAAGCATGTATCAAACAATAATACACTAGCCATTGATAAAGGAGTTCACCCCTCCTGGGCTACATCTCCTTGGATCAACTCTAAAGGCTTGACCCCTTCTCATTATGCTTACAATTCTTCAGATAAAGAGTACATAAATGTGTTGACAAAAAGATTGGCTTGTTTCCCCTTTAAGGAAAAGTTCTTCTGCAAAGAATTCTCACTCTAAACATATGAAAACCTACAGTTAGTCATGAAACAATAAGCAAGCTAAGGGTTCTCAAATCAATACCCCATACTCCAACTTCCAAGAGCATAAATAAGTACAACAATCCACTTGAATTAATTAACATGTATCTTTCTCCATACACATATAGAGCAAAGAATAAATGCAGCTACAACATTGTTGTAATGGCTGCTACAAAAGACATATGGAGGCTAAGATACCCCTACAAGGTTATCTCCATGTTGGAAATCCTCCATAAACTGAATCAATACTCTGGTTGACCAGGGCATCCATAGGATTCACTTTGCAAAAATCCTATCCAGAAGTGCTCCTTTGACTCTGAAACATGTTCCCATGACTTCAGAATGCCCAAAAATGGCTATTTATCCTCTTTTTTCATCCAATTTGATCGCAAATTTCCTTAGTTATGACTTCTTCCAGTCTCCCCACAATTTCCTCCTCCAAATCTCGCTTACTGCTAGTTAAATTTATTATCTACAAATTTCCTTAGTTATGACTTGTGGTTAGGTCCAGCGGTCACGAAGATGGTCCCGCAGTCTGTCGGATGTCACAATTGACTTGCCAGGGGTAATACAAATTACACAAGACTTTAACACATGAAACATTCGAACTAGCTATAAGGTGACCCGCCGGATTATAAATTTCACAATACAGTATCATGTCTAGAACCTCCTGCTCATCGCAATTGACGTTATTGCATTTGGGACTTAACTGTGCCTGGATCGGGGTTGTTAACCTATGGCCAATGCGATTGTGATATGCAATCACATCGCATTGCAACTCCATAAACTATCGAGGTCGGGGCCGATTCTTTTCATCGATGTGATTGCGATATCGAGGGCCAATGAAAGAGTGATACTTAGCACCTCCCAATTGGCTAGGGCCTTTTCCATGTCATCCAATCCTGCCATGTCATCAAGTCAATCCTAAACTTTGAACGGCTCTAACTTTTGCATACGAGCTCATATTTGAGTGGCGTTCACACCATTGAATTCATAATGAGGAACTCTTCAATATGAAGTTGAACCTATCAAAATTATGGCACTTTGAAATTTTGACAAATTTTGAGCTCTTGATTAGAAGAACATGTAGACAGGATAGAGCGTGGAGAGAGAACTACCAAGTAAATAAGGGATCCAAAGAGTCATCGAATAGACGCGAGGGGATACACTAAAAAGCAGATTAAAATGAGATAGAAAGTCTCAAAACACAAGCCAAGGAAAATGCAAACTGCCAAACCAAGAGGAAAATGATTAGAAGGGAAGGGGCAAGAGATATGCCTTTAAGATATACACTCAAGAGGGAAGGCTGAAGACCCGAAATTGAAATTGTAGTAGCCATGGAGAAAACAAGATGATATCCTAATAAGAATTCTTTATAGACTAAGTGAGGCAACTAAACAAAGCTTTTGGTCTTTAACCACCATGCATAGACATGAATTTCAATTGTACAATTCCATGCACTTGAAATTATGAATTGGACATTTCACCTCTGATTTATCTTGATGATTTATGAAATTCCACCAGAATTCAATTTTTCGATGCTTCTTCATAGGCTTCGTTTGATTGCCCATCATGGTTGTGAGTGGAGAAATGATGGGACTAGAACCACCCTCGTGCATGATTTGTATATGTCCACTAAATTTTGGTCCAAAGACTCTAGATGCAATTGATTACAGAGGCCGCGTGTATTCCACATGGAGACAAATGGGATGCATAAGGAGGGAATCATCCATATTATTTATTTGTTGGAATATAACATATGATGTGATTCATAGAAAATATTAGAGAAGAGGGTCCTTTTTAATCTAGCCTTGGCATGTTAAGTCTCTTTTGGAGAGAGTAGATCCCATATAGGCCATTTCATCTCCTACCGAGTTGTTCACCCTTAGAACATGGAATAATTGATCTCTAGGGATGAAACAAAGAATATTAAGGATGTGTTTGATAATCTGAGCAAGCTTAAGATGTTGAAATTCCAACAAGAAAATTTGAGTTTGACTTTTCCTTGGTCAAACTAGAGAAAATTCTAATTTATATTTCAATAGAAATCTTGGAGGTAGTTAACTGAGGTGAGATGGAACTTGTCACTTAGTTAACTCATTTAATTTGAGTTGGGGAAGCTTGAGTTCAGTTTAGTATGATTGATTTCTAATTTGTAGCAATCTATTTCAGTTAATTTGAGTTATTTTCAGTTAAACTAGTTCTAATTATCGTAAGAACTAGTGGAGGTCAAGTTGTGGAAGTGGAACTTCAACCACACTCAGTGAGCAACCAATTAACTGATCAGTCATCCCAAAATAATTGTTGCATGCAGAGAATTTGAGTTACCCAATTGATATGGAGATTCCAAGGCACTGTACTATCAGTTGCAGCATATTCCAATGTGTACAAGTGGTGCATGCAGTTAGAGGAAGGAGCTAGAGGAATTGCGCAATTCAATAGTGGAAAATTCCTAAATAATAGGGGCTAATTTCCTGGAGGAACAACACAAGGAAATAGGAGCTTGTAGGTCTTGAAAATTGGCTAATTGTTGGCCATATTCAGTTAGTCAGGAAGAGGTATAGACTATACACTTGCAGGTTGTGCTTAGACTTGAGCAAGCATATGTATTTCATCTCTATTCTCTGATTAATGCAATACAGATAGGAAGGGGTTTTGAGCAGTTGCTTTCCCCTAAATAAATCTTTGTGCATGTGTGATGTTTCCTTTTGCATGTCTATGATTTTTGTTATAGATGGTGAATTAACTTCCATAGATCAGTAGAGTAGCTTTGAGTCTTGTGATTTGATAAATTTCATGAGCCATTTTGAATCTACACATTAATTTCTACATGGTACTAGAGTTGGATTCATTGTAAAGAAGATATTTTGAAGTTGTCATTGCAGGAGGTTTGAATTTGAAGATTAGTGTAGCAGGATTTTTAGAGCTGAGAAGATGACTTTCAATGGACTAAGGCTAGAGAATGCCTTGGAAGGCACCTCAAATTTTGTTGCATGGAAGGATTGCATGGATTCAATATTTGATGACAATGGGTTGCTAGAATACATCAAGACATATGTTACAAAACCTCAAGCATATGATGCCTAGAATCTTGCTCAGTGGAAGAAATATGTGGCCAAGGCGAGGAGAATCATATTGGAGGGAGTACGAGATCGTATTGTCTCGAATATCCATGGAAAAGAAACTCCATTTGTGATGTGGAAAGCACTGACAAAATTGTTCAAGAATAGTAGTTACCATAGGAAGTTGGAACTCAAGGAAAAAATTTGAAGTATCAAGATGCAGAAGAATGACACAATTATGTAGTATCTGAGCAAGTTTACACAGTGTCGTGATGAACTTAGTGGGGTCTGTGTTAATGTCCCTGAAGAAGACTTGGTATCTCTAGCCCTTTTGGGCCTTCCCAAGTAGTTATCAAGATTCAGTGAATGGGAGGGAAAAACTACTGAGTTGGGAGCGCTTACGGCCTGACCTAGTACAAGAGGAAATAAGGCGGAATACCAGAGACATTACTTCATCCAGGGGAGAGGATGAAGAGAATTATGCCTTGGATGGAAAGCCAAATAAGGGGAAAAAGGAAGAAATCCCAATCCAAAGTAGAATCTAGTCAAGGGGACAAGAAGAAAGACTTGTCTAGAATCAATGCTTTCACTGTCATAAATTCAAGCACTATGCCACAAGGTGTCCACATAAGAATACAAGCAAGAAGAGCTTAGGAGGAGGAGCGGGTGAAGCTTTGGCTTCAAATTTCGAGTTTGATTTTTCTCTCATTGCATGCATGGACAACACAGTTATGGGGAGCGTGTGGTACTTGGATAGTGGTGCCTCATTCCATATGATAGGGAATATAATTTTTTTAGTGATTTGAAGGTGAAATATCTCTAGATGCACATCGAGATGGGATATGATGAAAGGTACAACGCGACCGGGATTGGTATAGTCACCTTTTAGAGGGAGTCAGGCTCCCATCTCAGACTCAAGGATGTGATGTTTATTTCGGGTGTAAAGAAGAACCTTGTCTTCATTACAGTTTTGGAAGACCGTGGTTATGATGTGATATTTAGCAAAGGAAAGGCATTCCTGAGACACATAGCCATGGGATAGGTGAAGCAGATCGAGGTTCATGTGAAGAACCTCTACAAGCTAGATGTGGAGGATTATGTTGCATTGAGCACAAAGGCGGAGAAGGTGAAAAACTGCGATGTTGGTGAAATTTGGCATAAAATACTTGGCCATTTCCATCATGGCGCCTTGAATATCATGCAAGAGATAACCAGAGGCTTCCCCAAAGGAGCACTAGAGCAGCAAGATACATGCAATGGGTGTACCTTGTGGAAGTACACAAAATCCACTTTCCATGATCGAGACAACAGAGCACATGTAGTCCTTGAAAGGATCCACTCTTATGTTTGTGGACCTTTCTCAACAACCTCCAGTACCAGGCACAAATATTTTGTCATATTTACTGATGAATTCTCATAGAAGTGTGATATCTTCTTCATGCGGAAGAAGGATGATACTTTCTCCAATTTCTTGGAGTTCAAGGCACTAGTTGAGAAAGAAATGGGGAAAAAGGTAAAGGCTCTCAGGAGCAATAACGGGGGTGAGTATGTGTTGAATGAGTTTAAAAATTTCTGTACAAAAGAAGCCATTCAACGAGAGTTGACAAAACCCCACAACCCACAACAGAATGGGGTGGTTGAGAGGAAGAACCGTAGCATTGTGGGAGTAGCAAGGGCGATGTTGCATGACCAAAGCCTACCGCTGCACTTGTGGGATGAAGCATGCAACACAATGGTCTATTCGCATAACATGAGTCTTCATTGGATCCTTGGTATGATTACATCGGAGGAGGCTTTCTCGGGGAGGAAGTCAGATTTTTCACACTTCAGGATTTTTGGAGCCTTTGTTTACTGCCATGTCCAAAGAATCAAAGAAGAAGTTAGAGCTAATAGCAGAGTTGGGGGTATTTTTGGGTTACACGGAAACTCCCCACAACTATCGTGTGTACTTTCCATTCCTCGGAATGATAGTTGTGCGAGGGGATGTAAAATTTGATGATGACAAATGTGATGCTCTCTTGAGAGGGAGCTTCAGATCCCACTAGAGGAGGATCTTTTAGCTCCAAAGGAGGAGCCTTAGGATGTTGTGGAGCAGCCACAAGTTGAGGAGTAGAGATTGGAGACAACCACTCAAGTAGAACCATCCAGAGAAGGCAGAAAGAGAACTAGGGAAGCCGAGAGACTTGTGCAGGATGTGAGGGAGAATGTGGGTGCTCCTTCAAATTAGCGCAGGTAAAGAAGGTCACCAGATTGGTACATTGGCTACATGGCTCTAATGACTAAGCTTGTAGAGACTAAGCCATCATCTTTCAATGAAGCAGTAGAGCAACTTGTATGGGTTGATGGAATGGTGGAGGAGTACGAGTCCATTGTAAACAATAGTGTTCCCAAGACCAACATATAAATTAGTTGTGGGTTCGAGATGAATCTTTAAGGTGAAGCATGTAGTAGATGGAAGCATAGAAAAGTACAAGGCCATATTTTTGGCCAAGGGGTACTCTTAGGTTGAGGGGATTGACTATGAGGAGACCTTTGCTCATGTAGCAAGGTAATCATCCATTAGATCAATCCTTGCTTTAGCTGTAAAGATGGGGTGGAAGATCCACCAGACGAATGTGAAAACAAAATTCCTCAATGGAGTTATTAAGGAGGAGGTGTATATTGAGCAACTAGAAGGCTTCAATACTTTTTATTGAGATTCTCATGTGTGTAGACTCAAGTGAGCATTATATGGTCTCAAGAAATCACCCCATGCTTGGTACACTAGGATTGATAGATATCTCACCAGTTTGGGCTTCACCAAAGTGAAGTGGATGCAAACCTCTATCATATTTTAGTAGAAGGTAAATTGTTGATTATTGTCTTATATGTTGATGACTTGAATTTTACTGATGATGAGAAATTGATCAGATCTTGCAAGGAGGACCTTGCAAGAGCGTTTGAGATGAAATACATGGGTCTCATGCACTACTTCCTCAGATTGGAAGTATGGCAAGGTGATGGAGAACTGTTTGTCTCTTAGAGCAAGTATGCCAACGAGATACTTTAGAAGTTCCCCATGGACAGGTGAAAACCCATGGAGACTCCTCTAGCAACTAACTAGAGGAAAGAGGACACCACTTTAGGTGAGGAAGTGGATGCTACAGTTTACTGGAAGTTGGTGGGTTCACTCATGTATCTTGTGAACACATGACAAAATATGTGTGTTGCATTTAACCCGCTGAGCCAAGCTATGGTTAGGCCAATCAAAATATTTTGGAGGGTAGCTAAGCATGTTCTACGGTACCTTAGAGGCACTACCCAATTTGGACTACAGCAAAAACAGAAAAAGGCAATGAAGTTGTGTGGCTTCACAGATACAGATTGGGCAGGGAGTCCATCAGACCGAAAGAGTACATCAAGTGGAATTTTTAGTGTTGGGTATGTAGTTGTTGGGCATGGGATCCCCCAAGGGCAGTTTTGGGGCTTAGGGCCTAGATTTTGGTCCAATGTTGTAATTCCAATGTAAAGACTTTGCATTTTGTGGGTGTGGATCACGTAGTTGTTAAAGAGTCATAGGGTTGTCCGCCCTTATTTTGATAATGTGTCGGCTATAGAAGATCTACCCATGGTTCACAGACCATGGGATTGTATAAATAGAGCTAAGCTCTAAGTAGATAGAAATCAATCAATTAGAGACAATGTCGAAGTAATGAAGATGTATGCGAGATAACTCTAAAGTGTAAGTCTAATTTTTGGATCGTAGCGTAGGTAGAGGCTTTGTAGCTGCATGTGTAGAGGCCTAGTAGTCCGCAGCTGAGTGCACGGACCCCTGCAGCTGAGTGCGCAGGGCAAATCGAGTCTGTAATCATCTGGAAGTATTAAAAAAGAGAAGTTTCCTATCATTTCTGCATATTTATTTCCTATTTATGCATCTATAATATCGGGTATGAATTTCACTTATAATGCTTATATGATGCGCGAATGTGTATAATTATATTGGCTAAGTAAACGCAAGTAAGAACATCTGTTTACGCAAAGCTAACTAAGATCTGTTAATAAGATAAGTAAGATACTTAGCGTAGTTTAGGAGATATCTCTTTCACTGCCGGTTGTTTCAGTTTGATGCCTTAGCAGCGTGAAGGGACTTCAGCCCTTGGTTAGGGCTGCGTGGAAGCTGATTGTAACAGTTCACAATGGTACTCAAGGGTAAAGAAGTGGGATAAGTAACCTGTGCGAAGGCAGGTATAGTTGGAATAGACTGACATCACATCCATCTCAAGGGTGCGGAAAATTGGTTCCAACATCCCCCCATACTGCTTCAGGTGAGACTTCAGTCCACGCTCCGCGGGCTGATGCCGAAAGGGCCAGTGGTGTAGGGATTTGTTTGGCTACCTAACGCTAAACTTGGGTCAGGCCCCCATATGCCAACAAATGATTCTGTTGTTGGGACTCAAATCTACATAAGAGATGTGTGATGTCGTATCATTGGAATCCAACTAAGAAAGAAATCAAAGGTTGGTTGGACAGAATAATTCACGAGTTTGCAGCGTAGGAAAATAGAAACCCATGACTATCAAAAGAACAGTGGTTAGATAGCTACCTGTACACAGAGATCCATGAAATCTTTTTGGCGTCCTTCCCTACTGAGCTATACTAGTGGATCGCGAAGTTAGAAAATAGCCAAGGAAGGTGGAAGCTTGACGGTCCTATTGTGTGGACCACAGAGCTGGTGTGAAGGTTGGAAGAATCGAAGGATAAGATCACGCGCGTCTTCAATCATTGGCTCGATCACATTATGGGTGGATTTGTTACTTAGTTCACGGTCGACACCTCAGTCAGCTACAGCGAGGCAGAGCAACTCTTTATCAAAGGACCATGAGGTAAGTACGTAAAATCTTTGAATACTTGGATTAAAATGTTGTTGTGAAAAAAATGGATTATGCAGCGACCTTGATGTTCAGGTCTACGCGAAGTGGAAGAATTTATATAAACGAAGGAAATAAGGATCCAGAGCATAACTCCTTGATTTCACCTCCGCGAGGAGACAAAGAAGGGATCGTGAAGGTCTCTACGAAGTGTTATTCAATTGATAAGACACGGATTTCCACGAATACCAACTCCACCCACACCACCTCCATCTTCACCACCATCAGCTCCAACTTCATCCGTACCAACTCCACCACCACCGCGATTCAGTATGGCAAACACAGTGAAGTTTCATGTGTTCAAAGGTTTGGGAAATGAGGATCCAGACCAATTATGGTTCTTTGTAAGGGTTGTGTGGGACGTGCAAGGTGTTACAGATGACCATATAAAGAAACCGACACTGGTTAGCACCCTACAGGACCACGCGTTGACCTAGTATATTAAGTACTCCAACGATAACTCGAATGTAAGAGTTGCGGATATCCAAACATCACTAAATAGAGAATTTAACAGGCCTAAATCTAAAGCACAGTCGATTGTGGGATTCAAAGAGATCAAAATGCTACTAGGCAAGACTCCTTAGGAACTAGATCAAAGGCTGAAATGTACGATTCGTGAAGCCAACATGAATTTGACGGATGGGAAACATCACGAGTGGTTTGTAGCTTCGCTAATACCACACCTAAGGAGTACGCTATCATAGCATATGATAACAACTTAGGCAGAGGGCCTGGAGATTGCCATGAGACTACATGAGAGGCTGATGCAAGATCCTAACCTAGGAGTTTAGTAGATCCATGCGCAATTGAAGAATTTGTTCCTTGAGATGTAGAGTCTGAAACAGGATAAGACGGTTCGACCAGAAGTGAGCGAAGACGTATGGTGCGTAAAATGTAAGAGTCAGGGTCATGACAAAGACCACTACTTGATCTTTACAAATTACCTTATAGGAGGAGGACCGATTCCTTTAAGGCCAGAAGCTCAAGGAGGACCGAGCGTGATGCCTGCTTTGTGGTGTGTTATCTGTCAAGTAATAGGAAAACATGCCACGGATAACTTCCACTTGTTACAGAAGTATACACAATCTCTGTAACAGTTGTTCTATAACTTTTGTAGGTCGGTGGGACATGACGAGCATACTTGCAGAAGATATGAATTGATGATGGATAGAACACCCGAATACAGAGTTCAAGCTGAAACACGGCCCCTTGCACGGACATGATTTCAGGGGTGCAGACGAGGCTGAGGAAAAGGAGGACCTAGTAGAGGTCACGAATAGTTGATTTGCTACAATTGCGGAGGGCCAGGACACTATGCCCACGATTGCACTAATCCAACGCGTCCGTCATACAAATATTGCACATTGTTTGATCATGAAATAGAAGATTGTCCTACGCTGATAACTAGGATACGTGACAAAGGGGCGCTACCACCTCCCCCAACTCAGAACCTACAAATGATGAGGTCTGAGCTATGCGAGGAAGATCCGAACGTAAATATGGTGCTCCGAAGTGGAATCGCGATGGGAGATGACAAAGGAAAACAGTCGGAAGACAGTACATGGGTTCGTAAAGCCCCGACGAAAGAAGCCAAGTTTGATTTGGAGCGCGCTTGGGAAACCTTCATGGAAGCTAAGAAGAGCTTCGCTGAGGCCTCCACTTCAGGAAGCAATGATAAACTAGAGTTGGAGATGAACCCATCCATGCTCACAACTTTCCTGGAAACCTGTATGAAGTTACTGCATGACAGTAAGGCTGTGAAAGGGTTACAAGAAATTATCAAAAAATGTGCTGGGACCACACCAGGAGAACTGTGTGTAGTCCAAAAGATCGGAAAGCATAAAACAAGGATGGGGTGTGAAATGAGACCCACCGCGTAGATAGACGAATATGAAATGGATCAAGTCATTCTGGATTTGGGATCAAATGTGAATGTTCTACCGAAACAAACATGGGAGAGAATGGGGCGATCTATGCTACAATGGTCTCCAATTCATCTAAGGATGGCGAATCAGTAGAAAATAATACCCATGAGGTGGCTACAAGGAATAACCGTGGATATTGAAGGAGCGAGCGTGCTGGCGGACTTTGAAGTCATAGAGATTGTTGATGATAGCAATCCCTACCCTGTGCTCTTAGGAATTTACTGGGCTACTGATATGAATGAGGTAATCAATCTAAAGAAACGAAAGATGATCTTTGAGAAGAAATCACTGCGCGTAATAATACCTTTGTACCCTACTGAAGGATCACACTATACGAAGCCGATCTGTGACTATGAGAGCGATGTTGATCTAGATTGAATTTACAAGATAATAGTGCGAGACCAAGACTGGGTAAATCCCACCGTGGATGGGCAGATTACATGGGAGCGTGAGAGCACTTGCAGAATCGGTTACACAAAGTAACTACGCTGAATTGCAATATGATGATCAGGTTGCTGCGTTGTGTGTCATCAGAGGTAAGAAATCTACCTACTTATGATGGAATGAATGAGTTTGATGTCTTCTCGGATGCGTTTGAAAGAGAGGTGCAAGAAAAACAATGCTTCCAAGCCTTGGACTGGGTACTACGCGCTACGCCCGCAAGATGGTGGGGTACGCACAAGGGGAGTTTTGATGATTGGCACAAATGTAGGAAAATGATGCGGACACAATTTGGGAAGCCTAAGATGCGACTAACAGACAAGTACGATGGAAAGAATGATCCACGCGTGCATATGGCCAAATGGACGTAGGCTTATGGAGCAAAGCCCCAACCTGAGCAAAAGCACATGTAATCCGCGCTAAAATACTTGGTCAATAAGTCTGCGTTGGTGGGGTGCATCTGCAGATGGATTTTACTGCTCCAAGAATACGATTTTGAAGTTGTTGTGAAGCCTGGACGATTGAACGTGGGACCAGATCAGCTATCATGCATTGAGACTGGGGAGGAACCTACTAGTTTGGAGGAAGGATTACGCGATGCGCAACTCTTTGTTGTGCACGTAGCGGATGGACATTTTGAAGATATAATACATTTCCTAACAATAGGAACTGCGCCAGAAAGATACTTTGTCCAGGAAAAGAAGGAATTAGTGGTGCACATGACAGATTTTTCTGTCATTGCTGGGCATCTATACAAGATGGGCAATGACAAAATATTGCGAAGGTATGTACCTGAATTTGAATGAAGCAACATCCTCGCGGATGCTCATGGGGGTGCCGCGGGAGGACATTATGTAGGGAGAGAAAGTGCGCAGAAGATTCTACACATAGGGTTGTGGTGGCCAACCCTTCATCAAGATTCAAAAGCATATTGCAAGGCGTGCGACATATGTCAGAGAACAAAGAGGCCACCGCGGAGGGACGAGATGCCTTTGAATCCAAAAATGACGTTGCAACCTTTCGAAAAGTGGGGAATAGATTTTGTAGGACCGATTCAGCCCCAAGGAAAGAAAGGCGCAAGGTACCTTATCACTGCGACAGAGTACTTGACTCGTTGGGTATAAGCGCAGTTGTTAAAGGATTGCACGGGTGCGACTACCGCGAAGTTTCTATTTGAACATGTATTGACATGGTTTGGATGTCCGAAGATCTTGATGAGCGATTGCAACAAACACTTCCTGAATGAGACGATCAGCGCACTAACGGAGGAATTTCAGGTGTATCACCAGAAGATCACTCCTTATCACCCACAGGCTAACGGGACAGTAGAAACGTTCAAAAAAGTAATGGAGACTGCACTGACCAAGGTATGCAACGCTCAACGAAGTAATTGGGACCTACGCATACCTACGGTGTTATGGGCTTATCGGACGACATGCAAGAAGCTGACGGGACATACACCTTTTAGGCTTGTCAAGGGAATGGAAGCCATAATGCCTATGGAATACATTGTGCCTAGTCTGCGCATAGCAATGCTCACAGATGTGACGGATCGCAAAGCCTTAGAGGAGAGGCTCATGCAACTAGATGAGCTTGAAGAAGAACGATTTTTGGTTGGATTTCACCAGCAGGTCCAAAAGAAGTGTGAAAAGGCATGACACGACTGGCACATCAAGCTGTGCACATTCAAGGTAAACAATTTGGTTTTGTTGTATGATAGTAAGTTTGATAAATTCCCCGGAAAGTTCAAAATCCACTGGTTAGGGTCGTATATTATTAAGGAGATTACTGACAGAGGGGTGGCACAGTTGGTTAAGTTAAATGGAGAACCCTTCCCGGGGAAGGTGAATGGTAGTCACTGAAGCCATACACCGACGATCCAACGATGTGACTATATGGAAGTGGCACAGTCTTAGCACTCTAGGCAGATGAAAGGAGGTGCGGGACTATAAACTACATTTCTCGAGAGTTATGTGATTTCAGGACTGCACGAATTGTCATAGGGTCTGCGACAGCGCAAAGACAGCTGTAGTGGTGCACAAATTTGCCGGAAAGTGACCATTAAAGTCACTATTCATGATTTGATGGTTGGTTTCAGGCCAAATGGAGCAGGCGACGGGCATTTAAGGCAAATTTATGGGTTAGATTCTTGGAAATCTGCCGCCAATCTAGCATTAATGGAGTAAATGTGGGGGGAATGGTCAAATTCAAATTCAAAAGGTGCTATAAATTACAAATGGTTGTCCAACAAACAACACTTGACATTTTGAGAACTGAGTTGTTGCGCGCTCAAGTATTCATGAACTGAGACTTATTCGAGACTCTGAAAGTGAATTAGTTGTTTAAGCAACTACCCGAGACATTGAAAGAACTGTGGAGTAGCATTATGTCAGCACCCGAAGAAGTCATGGAAATAGGAGTAGTGACAACGAAGGAGGCTGCGCAGGAAATTGCAGAAGTAGAAGATCCAAAAAGCGTCGGAATAATCGTTGAGGTCCCTAAATCACCGCGAACATCAAGACCTAAGAAGGATAAGCAGACCATGATACCGGTGCACATCTCACCCAGAAATCCACTAAGGACCAAGCTCACTTTGCAGGAAAAGGGGAAGGCCATTAATCTGGAGGCCGATGAGGAGGAAGAGTTTGAAGAAATCCTGGTGGAGGAGGAGGATGTAGAGATGGAATTCAAAACCCAGGCTGCAGACCCTATCACTAGGCTGCTGGAATATGTTCCTCTATGTAAGGGTAAAGCCATGGTGCCGAAGGATATAGATGAGAGCAAGATCTCTCTACAAACTCCACTGCTCCTAGATGATATTATTTTTGAGGGACCACACTTGGGGCCGGTCCTCATGTTGAAATTTGAAGATTGGGAGCTTGCAGACCATGAGAAGTTCCCACATTTAGCGACTGTGAAGCTAATGCACCAGAAGATAGACGTGACGGTTGGAATGATTGAATTAGAGCTGTGCAAATGGTTTAGAGGTGTAGAGAAAGAAGGGTTGGTAAAATTGATCTGGGTGCCGCCTTACCACCACACCCCAATGACCGTTTTTGTCATCAGGTAGTTTCTCTTCTTAGTGCATGATGGGTGCTTGTGGCTGGAGGAGCCCATCCCCATCACAGACCATCTGATTCACTAGATTACACGGCTACCTTGCTCAGGGGAGGATCCAACAAACATTTCAGAGGGAAAAGGTGGCGAGTTGGCCCTCGCGGAGGCAATGAAGAAGAAGTTTAAGTTGGAGAAGAAGAAGCGGGGGTATGCCATCTCCAACATCAATAGCCTTGCAGTCTAGGTTGTGACACAGATATTGGCAGGGAAGGTGATGCAGAAGTGCCGCATGGATGAGGTACTCGTGCTAGTGGTTGCACTACCAGCGCAATGCGCAGAAGGGGTCCAGTTCAATTGGACGAACTATTTATGCGGTGAGTTCCTTGCGAACTGTCGCGAGGCACATGAGTAGGGAAAAATGTTTCATTACATATGGCTCCTGTTGTTAATCGTACTAGTGGCATGGGAGCTGCCCGAAGATAGCCAGTTCCCTTCGGTCGCGTTGGACCTTCCAGAGGCAGCAAAGTATGCTTCGTTGTGGGTGACCAACGACGCACAATGAATCAGAGAAAGCAATATATTTTGGGTGCTAATGGATATGAACATCTGGATGGGGATCAATCACAAGCTATGGTTATCACCCACAGTCTACAACAGTTTGGAGAGATTTGTAGAGTTCAAAGCAAATTTCCACTGTGTCTTCATCAGGGCGCGGAAGGACCCTATGAAGACGTGGCATGATTTACCATATTTGGCGATTGACGATGTGATATTCGCAGTCCTTGAGTCTTGGCTGCCAGAGTGGCGTGCTCTAGATGACTTCGTGGTGGAAACAGAGAAGTCTGCCATGCAACGCAAGAAGGAAGAGACAAAACTTCAGATGGCACAATTGGCGGAAAAGCATAAGAAAGAAGAAGCAGCGGCTAAGGCCCAGGCAGCACGCGATGTTGCGACGTTGGCGGAGTAGCCGAACTAGAGATAGACATAGAAAAAGATGGCACGGACCCGTAGATGACGTCCACGCAACTAAAATTTCCACGACCACGAGAGCAGGTAGGGCAGCGAAAGAAAACAAAGGCCTCGAAGACATCTTTCAACCCTATCACCCTCACTGAAGGGGATTTGCATGATATGGGAAAAACAGTGAGGGATGTCACCGCGAAGGCCCTCCAACAGTTTGAGGAACAACAAAATTTGGTATTGGGGGCTCTTCGAGCAAAAATACAGGCGTTGTAGGTGCGCACTCCACACGCTGGCACAGTGTCGACCAACCTTGCAGTCGGCACTTGAGCTGTCGAGGAAATGTTGCGTGCCAGGGTGACTAATACGATAGTGCTACCAGATGGGGCACTTGCTACAGAACAGGAAGCCGACAGACCCATGGTGAGAAGTTTGAAAGGGGTAGGGTTGAACATGGCCACGCTTTCTTGGGATATGCTCTACCTTTTACAAGATGGAGTCACCGCAGAACTTTGGGCCAGGGAGAGTCACGCTATATAGGTAACGAGCGAGAAGTGCATCAACATTGAGCAGTTGAGCCTGTAGCGCAACAAGGCCATGGAGCAGAACAAATATATAATGCAGGTTGTGGAGGAAGCTTGCCAAATGGTCCTGGAGTTGGCCATTCAAGCAGAGGAACCGATGGAAGTGTGCATCCATAAGTTAGCCATATGGGTGGGCGACGCAAGAGAAAAAATGGCCAGGGTTCTGCTGGAGCTAAACCTGCAGATCACAGAACTACAGTTGAAGGCTTAGCCTTCAACTCCACCAGAGATTAAGGAACAACGTACCACCACGGTTGCTGCAATGATTGCAGCGGTTGACAGTGTAGTGACAGACTGCATGAAGCTGTTCGAACAATCATTCAAGGTCCTAACCACCTTGTAGGAGGACCCGAACATAGAGCGTTTAGAGACAGAGGCATGCGAGCTGAAACATAAATATGATGAGGTAAAAGGGACCACGCGGATGGTTTCCCTTACACAAAGGCTTGCACGGATGCAGCAAGCAAAGGCGCTCAAGGAATAGGTGGATGCCGCTTGGCACAAAGACTTGAAAGCGTGCCTACAACCATGGATCAATGAGGCTTATACAATTACAATCTCCATTGAAGCAAAGCTCGTGCAATTGCAAGAAACTCAGGAGAGGATTCAGGGCAACAGTTCAATAGCAACAGTCACCGAACAATGCGTGGAGGAATTCCAACAGGCAGTCGCTCAGTGCACTGCCGAACTTGCAGTGATCCAAACAAAGTTGGGAGGTCTTCACGCTAAGATCTCCGCACCTACAGAGTGACTCGAGGGCGAGTCACGATGTTTGTGTTTGGGGCCTGTTGGGTACGGGATCCCCCAAGGGTAGTTTGGGGCTTAGAGCCCAAATTTTGGTCCAATGTTGTAATTCCAATGTAAAGACTCCGCATTTTGTGGGCGTGGAGCACGTAGTTGTTAAAGATTCATAGGGTTGTCCGACCTTATTTTGATAATGTAATGTCAGCTGTAGAAGATCTACCCATGGTCCGCGGACCATGGGATTGTATAAATAGAGCAAAGCTCTAGGTAGATAGAAATCAATCAATCAAAGATAATGTTGAAGTAATGAAGATGTATGCGAGATAGCTTTGAAGTGTAAGTCTAAGTTTTGGGTCATAGCATAGGTAGAGGCTCTACAGCTAAGTGCGTAGAGGCCTAGTAGTCCACAGCTGAGTGCGTAAACTCCTCCAGCTAAGTGCACAGGGCGAGTCAAGTCTGTAATCATCTGGAAGTATTAAAAATAAGAATTTTCCTATCATTTTTGCGTATTTATTTCCTGTTTATGTATCTGTTATATTAGGTATGAATTTCACTTCTAATGCTTATATGATGCATGAATGTGTATAATTGTATTGGTTAAGTAAACACAAGTAAGAACATTTGTTTACACGAAGCTAACTAAGATATGTTAATAAGATAAGTAAGATACTTAGCGTAGTTTAGGAGATATCACAGTTCACTGCCTTAGTAGCGCGAAGGGACTTCAACCCCTGGTTAGGGCTGTGTGGAAGCCAATTGTAACAGTTTGTGATGGTACTCAAGGTTAAATAAGAGGGATAAGAAACCTGGGTGAAGGTAGGTATATTTGGAATAGACTGACATCACATCCATCTCAAGGGTGCGGAAACTTGGTTCCAACATCCCCCCATACTGCTTTGGCTGAGACTTCAGTTTACGCTTCACGGGCTGATGCCAAAAGGGGCAGTAGTGTAGGGATTTGTTTGGCTACCTAATGTTGAACCTAGGTCAGGTCCCCATAAGCCAACAATAGCAGTTTATTTTTACAAGAGGAAGCAAAGATCTATGGCATTCAACTCTGCATAAGCATAATATATAGCCGCGAGTCAAGCACCATGTGAGGTGATCTAGATGAGAAAGATACTTGTTGGCTTGTTTGGTCAGATGATCGATCCAACTATGATTTATTATGATAATCAAAGTTGCACCAACTCTCTAAAAATATTGTTTTTCACGATCAATCCAAGCATTAAATATGAGGTATCACCATCTACAGGATTATGTGCAGAGGTAGATTATGTTGTCACATTACATTTCGACAGAGGAACAAGATGTTGATATTTTGACAAAGGCCTTTTCAAGAGGGAAGTTCGAGTTCCATAGGTGTAGGATAGGGGTGGTTGATAATCCATTTCTTGCTGAGAGGGAGTGTTGAAAATGCAACAAGAACCTTAGTTTAACTTTTCCTTGGTCAAACTAGAGAAAATTTGAATTTCTATTTCAACATAAATATTGGAGGTAGTTAACTGAGGTGACATGGCACTTGTCACTCAGTTAACTCATTTAATTTGTGTTGGGGAATCTTGAGTTGAGTTCAATATGATTGATTGCTAATTTGTAGAAACCTATTCCAGTTAATTTGAGTTATTGTCAGTTAAACTAGTTCTAATTGTCAAAATAACTAGTGGAGGTCAACTTGTGGAAGTGGAACTTCAACCACACTCAGTGACCAATCAAATAACTGATCAATTAACCCAAAGCATTTTTTTCATGTAGAGAATTTGAGTTACCCAGTTAAGATGGATATTCTAAGGCAATGTACTATCAGTTGTAGCATATTCCATTGTGTATAGGTGATGCATGCAGTTAGAGGAAGGACCTAAAGGAATTGCACAATTCAATAGTGGGAAATTCCTAAATAGTAAGGGCTAATTTCCTGGAGGAACAACACAAGGAAGTAGGAGCTTGGAGGGCTTGAAAATTGGCTAAGTGTTGGCCAGAGTTAGTTAGTCAGGTAGACGGATAGACTATACACTTATAGGTTGTGCTCAGGCTTGAGCAAGCATATGTATTTCATCTCTATTCTCTAATTAATGCAATACATAAAATAAGGGGTTTTGAGCAGTTGCTTTCTCCTAGATAAATCTATGTGCATGTGTGATGTTTCCTTTTGCATGTCTATGATTTGTGTTCTAGATGGTGAATTAACTTCTGCAGATTAATAGAGTAGCTTTGAGTCTTGTGATTTAGTAAATTTCATGAGCAATTTCGAATACACACATTAATTTCAACATAAGATCCTTCAGAAAAGTTTTTCTTATAATTTTAGATAAAATGAGGAGAATCTCCAATCACTAAAATCTCTTAGATATTCAGTTGCATAGCTTATTTTGTTCCCTAGTCTAGAGCATAGGCTTCTGCAACATCGTTGGTCACCTCTCCCAATCCTTATGCAAATTTGAATTCATATTTATTCTCATGATGAATGATCAACCCCTCCCATATCCTTGCTCTTGCTGCTCCTTATACTTTAAAGATATTAATAATAAGTATTTATACATATTTTAAAAATATTAATCAATAATAAAGATTTATATTAAATAAATATAATTTGAGTAGGTTTAATGTTTCAGAAAATATGTTTTTTTTTAAATATATTATATTTAATTCCAAATGGTGTAGTATATTATAGCGGATCACAAAAAAGTATGCCTTGTGACCTACTATCCTCCGAATGCATTTCATAAAACCAAGGGGTTATAACCAAAATCATAATAGCACAATAGAATATTATTAAATTAAAATTTGAAGTTAAGAATTGTAGGTCCTCCCAAATAGGTCTCAATACAACATTAGTGCATACCTTTTCTCCATTCATCCTCTTTATAACCACATGAGAGTCTCTAAATATCTTAATGTTTTGAATTCTTCTTTCAATTGCAAATTGAAGTAAGAAATTCAAATCCATGAGCTTAACAAAGGTATTTTTTCCCTTACCTACACGTTCTTTGAATTTGGTAAAGCATGATTTCCGTAGGTGAATAATGCCCCTGACCTTGCTCACGTATGAGTTATTTTGAAATTCCCCATCTAAATGATTCCGTGCCCTTAGATTTATCCCCCTCTTTTTCTACAATATTTATAGTAGGTCTTTCATTTCTTGTATTTTAATTTTTCTTAAGAATGGATAACCCTTATGAGGTGTAAAGAGAATCTTGTCCTCAAATAGACTTGAATTTCAAGCCAGCCAAATGCCTCTTGATATAATCAAAGAAAAAGTTTTATAACATTTTATTAAAGGATTTTCACACCATGTTCTAATCCCTTTTCAATGAATTACCCTCTCTTAGCCTCACAAAGGCCTTTAAGTGATTGAACTTCCTTCTTAACATGAAAATCATATGGATAGAATAATCATTAGTGAGAAATAGAGTTATTTGCTTTCTAGCAAAGTAGACACTGCTAAGGCCACATTTACATTTTTTTTTTTAAGGATATACTATGTTAAAAATTTATCGCACAAAGCTAAAAACATGAATATTATCAACTTGAGAGGGCATTTGAACTTCCAAAATGCACTTAACTACCACTCATGATTTTTTTTAGCTAAATTTACTTCACATAAAACTTGTATCCCAATTTGGGTATGTAATAGCCTCCTATCATATTCTTGGTTCGATGCAATTCATCCTTATATTCTTTAAATAAAGAATGGTTATGCTTCAAGGAGAAAACATACCTTTCCCAAATAGGTGCTTATTAGTTTGATAAGCCAACATCCTCAATAGATTCACATTCCTAATTCCATATGTTAGTACAAAGTCACCTATTTAGTCCAAAGAATCCTTTTGAATGTATAGATTAGGTTAGGTGTATAAGTAACATAAAATTTGCATCACATCTAACCTAAGGGTCCATTTCAATTTAAAGTCTACTCCCTTTACCCACCTTCCAAGTTAACCATGAACTTATAAGAGGGAAAGCTAATGGTATCCTACTAGATAATAGATGTATTGTGATGTGATTTTTATGCTTCTTAATACATTCCTCAACACTATTAGGTTCAATATACTTTTTTGAAATAAATTTATACCATAAGTCCTCACTGATATTAACTTCCAACCCCATTTTGCAACCAATTTCTTTTACAACTTATGAATATTTTCTAAATCCAACCCCCCACAATATTTAAGGATTTCAATTTTCTTTCAATTTACCCATGTTGTGCCTTTCTTTTCTTTATCACTAGACCAAAGAAATCTAAAACTTATCATCCTAATCTTCTTCACAACATTTTTTTGGATATAAACTAGGGAAAACTAGTATATTAGGATTTTCTCGAGTATTTTTTTGACCAAAATCTATCTATTACACCAAACATGAACTATTTTTTCTTGACCTTTTCCACTAACCAATATCAATCCTTCCCTAGATAATCATTAGGCTTTAAAAATAAGCCTGAATATGTCAGACCATTCTTGAAATGTAAATTGTCGTGAATATTCCACTGAAGTAGTTTGTCACAAAGGATCTTAAAATATTTTGAAGATTTTTATTAGTTTTTTAATATGTAGTTTATTGCCTTAGATCTTATATTCAAGATTACTAATGTGGTGCTCAAAACCATATAAATAATTGAAACCAAAATGAAAGAAACAAGTAAATATGAAGAAATGCGACTTGGGAAACCTAATATAGGGGAAAACCCAACTAGAAAGTGATGCTCATGATCCACTATATTTTTCTTAATAATGAAATGAAAGTACAAAGAAAGGGGGCACTCACTATGGAGTTGCCATGGACATTATGGTTTGAATAACTACTACAAAATATTCTACCTCCTTTATTATGCTTCAACATCCCACTCCTAGATGCTCTGCTAAACTATGGAACAATAAAAAAACCCCTTTCTTTCTTAGTAGCCCAATATTTAACATAGCTTGATATCCATCTATGGTTAGGTTTAGGGTTTTTGCATGCCTCAACCCTTAAGTAATTTTAGGGTTTTGGACCCTCTATATTCTTCTTGAAATTCCAAATATGACTAGCCACACATGTGTGAGTAATGGGGGTTGGCATGACATCCACTCGATACCATGCTGGTCAACTTATGGGAGGCATAACTTCCACACAAAAAATTTGATTGAAATGCTTTTTGCTTTGGGATATAGCTATGCTTAAAAAAAATTAAACCCAAAAAGTGTCATTTGATGCCTCAAGCCAACTTTGGAAAATTTCATACCCTAAATCACTAAATTGGGATTGACCTACCCCTAATATGGGCCCTTCAAGCCAATTTCTCTGATTTTTCCACCTAGAAAGTACCAATTAGATGATAAATGATATAATAATCCATTCGAGATCAATTATAAGGTATACTTTTATGGAAAGGAAACATTTGAGATAGATACCTTACATTTTTATCGTCAATCCCTATGAATGAAATTGATGAATTAGCCATATTAACCATCATTCTTATAGCAGCACAAAATAGATCAATATTTTTCTTCAAGTTCAAAGCATCCATCCTAGAACCATAATAGATAAAATAATATCATCCACAAATAATGGATGTGATAAATACATTGAACCCCTAATCATATTCTCCTTAAAAGAGTTAACTCTCTTAGCCTTCAAAATGTCCCTACTTAAACCCTTAGCCACAACGAGAAAAAAGTAAAGGGGATAAATGGCATCCTTGTCTCAAGTCACTACTAGGCCTAAAAAGGAGATATGGTTAACCCTTTATCAAGATTGAGAAGGACGTTGACTTAGCACAATGTATAATCCAAAATTAACAAAAGGAACACTAAAGCCTATATGAATAAACATAATGTTAAGATATATCTAACTAACTCTATTATAGAACTTTGATAATCTAGAAAATCATCATTGCTTGTAACCTATTTGTCCCGATTGGGTGTAAACCTTCCTAAGCAATTCTAAGATCCTTGTGTATTTTCCTTCCAAACAAAAAACCTAAATGACTGTGAAGAAGTACTCTCAAAAAGAAAAATTTTCACTTTCATGGCAATAACCTTGGCCATAGTTTTATAGATATAAAACTATGAGGTGTAGACCAATTGGTTTGTGTGTGTTTAGTCCCCATAAGTTCTTAAGTTCATATCTCATGGGAAGGGGTTGAGGGTGGGAGACAAATATGGGGGAATAAAAAAATGCTCCATGGAGCATATAGATTCAATTGAGTGTTGCACAATCCTAGTGGTAATATCCTATAATTGGACATATTATTATTCCATCCAACATTGGAGTTTTCCCTTGCCTAGGCTCAACCTAGATTGAAAACTAATAATAACAATAACAATAATTATAAATATAATTTCATAATAATATGGGTTGAAACTCCTCAAAGGATTGTAGATCATCATATTTGGGAATAAGAACAATAAATTTAGAAATGAACACACAACTGGCATTTCCATAGAATCCCTTGATTATTCTACCACCCATAAAAAGCACTACCATCCACCCATCAACACCTATAATTTTGTCTTTCTAGAAGGAATGGAGTGTAATTTTTTAATTATTATATAAATAATTCCTCCAATAACCTGTCATTGTCTTCCTCTTTTACAAATTTTGGATTATAGGAAGTTTAGTAGTAGTTGTTCATAGTTGTCCACACATTAAGAAAAATGTTTATAGATTCTAGTGTTGGATGTGTGTTATATTCTTTCCATGACTATCCACACACGCAACACCCCCGCGAATTTTTTTTGGACCCTATATTAGGTGGGCGGACATACCTATGGTTTTTTTCATGGATTTCACACATGGTTTTGGGCATGATGGTTTTCTGCCCATGGTATTTTGTAGATTTGATCAAGGGAACTACAATTATATTCTAATATAGGGTTAGTGGATTGGGGTTTATGAATGATTTTACATCTATATATATGTGTTGTAACATTGAAAGTAATATAGTGAAAAATCAATCTGGTATTCTTGGTTTTGGGATCCAGGGGAAAATATTTGTGTATTTGTTTTGTGTTTCTTGCCATTGTTTAATTTTTGTCTTTTAAGAATTCGTTTGCAGGTAATTTCTGTACAGGGTTAAAATCTACATCTGGAGTGAATATTTCCACAGTTATTCATATTGTTGAATTTTTTTGGAGTAAGTTATTTTCATTGTTCTAAAAAATCTATTCTCTAAAGCCATTTGAATTTCATCCCCCCAGTTCCTAGAGAAGGAAGGAACCCATTTAACAAAATCCTTAATAGCCATAGCATCTCCTAAATCAAAAAATATTTTCATAAGGCTAGGAATGTAAAAAAAAAAATCTGAATTTCTCTCATCTCGCTTCCTTATATCCAAGGCACCAAAAACCTTATCTCCAAAGTCTTAGTTAAAAAGAACACCAAGACACTATTTAAACCCTTCGAAACTCTTAACCAATTATTCGGACCTGCCAAAGATAAATTAGATCCCATGATGGGATCTGGGATTTACCAAATTCCCTACTCCTATGGCAAGTATTACATCATCCAAGCCAATCTGCCGTTTAAATCCCATCTTAAGGAGCACATCGCTAATACCACTCACAATCACATATCCAAATCTTCTTTAGCTAAACACTCCTTCAATTATAAACATCTAATTTTCATCAAACAAACAAATATCTTAGCCACAACTCCCCATTATAGTTCACACATCATCGTGGAAGCTCTCAAAATTGAAAAGTACCAGAAAAACTTCAATTGAGAAGATGGTTATAGACTTAGCCAATCATAGAAGCCCCTCATTTATCACCTTAACCATTAATCCTTTCCTTTTCCCTTCAATCTCCATCTTTTTCATTTTTCTCAATCTTTCCCCTACTTCCCTCCCACACCCCACCCCACTCTCTTTTTATTATCTTCATCACTAGTATGTTAATCAAAACCTCCTTTAATCTTAAACCTGTCTTTAATATTTCTCCCATCCTTAGTCTTTGTGATCCCCCTCGCTCCTTTATTAATATTTTTTTTTAAATAATAATATTCTTACTTTAATCCGCTAATTTGCATTCTCTCATAATTACATTTCTATTAAATTTTTAAAATCCTTATTCTAATCATAACCTAACCTATATTTAATATATTTTTAGCCTCCTTAATTTACTCCCTTTTTAATTATATTTCATTCCATTCTCTTTTGAATTAATATTCATAACTTGACCCTTTCATTTTCTCCCTGTAATTTAAATTATTTTATTATTTTTATCCCTCTCTTTGAATGGTGTTGTCACTACGACAATGACCCTCCAATTTTTTTCCTAACTCAATTTTGGAGCCTATATGAACTTTCATTCCAAGCTATCTTGTGTCATCATGTTGTTTGATTCACTATCCTTATGTTTTCTCTAAGTGTCGCATCCTCCTAAGTTAATGTTTTCTAAGTGTCATCACCTTACCTTTAGAAGTGCTTGTATTATCTTGTCCAAGGATAGGTGAAGTCATGGATTTTCTTGACTTAGTAACTAGATTTTTTTGCCATGCAACACACACAAAACCAAACAAAAGAAAACAAAAGCACTTTTTAAAGCAAAAGTGCACTTCAAGATCACAAATTGTTTCCTCTTCGTTGAGTGCACTCCTTTGGGCTAAACAATTGTGCCCTAGTGGAGAGCACTCCTTCATGTTCAACCAGTGCGCCCTCACTTGAGCTCACTTCTTTGACATGAAGACTTGCGCCCTTTCAAACTCATGCATGTGATTTCTTGTTGCATGTGGGTGCACTCCTAGAAAATAGGATTCCAATTCACTTCTCTTAGCTAACTCACTCACTCGTTGACAAGTGGCGAGCACGCATGGAATGGATTTTCATGTAATATCCTTATAATGAAACTGGTTAATCATTCTTTCTCCTAATCATTCTCATCTAGGATGGGCGCACATCTTTGGATGAAGGAGCTCTTTTTCAATCTTCATTCCAAGTAAGTTTTTCATGTCGATTCTATTGCTTTCCTTAAATTTTTTTGCTATCAATCATGCTTTCCTTACTGGCGTTTCACTTCTTTTTAGTTTCTTTACAGGTGTTTTAGCTCATTCTTGCTTCTACAAGTGTCAAACTGCTATCGCAGGTTGTGACTCTTCATATTCTCTAGATTTTCATATTCTATTTATGATTGCAACAAAATATATAAGGACTTTTAGGTCTTTCTTCTCAGCATTTCTATCATTCTCTCTTGCTGATGAACTTGTCCTTGAGCCATTAAAAGATAGAGCTCACTTCTAGAAGCAAAGACTTGACTAACTTAGAAAACTATGCCCAGAAAGACAATTTTTCCTCAAGAGCACACTCCTTTGTCACGAAGAACTACACCCTCCTTGAGTGCATGAGTGCACCTTGAACACATGAGTTTTTCCCCTTCATCTCTTCAGTATTCACCCTTGCTCCCTCCCACTCCTCTTGAGCACATGAGATCACCTTGAAGGCCTAGATTCTAACCCCTTGTCTCTTCAAAGTGTGCCCTTGTGCCCTCTTAGCCTCCTTGAGTGCACCTTGAACCCAAAATGATCCTCCTTCATGCTTCAATAGTGTTCCTTTTGCCCTTGATAATATCTCTCTCTTTATTGAGCGCATCAACGCACCTCAAAGCCTTGAATGATCCTTGAAATTCCCTTCATGCTTTGACAATGAATCCTCCTTGTTTTAATGCATATTTATTGCCTGAACAAGTAGCTATGTCCCGTTGTTAATAGACTTATACTATCAACTAAATTTGATATCCTTTTTAATATTATTTGCTAAGTTAATGCATGTAATAGATATAAGATTTTGTAAAGCTAATATTTATCGCCATCAGTATGCTTCCACATACAAGTGTTTAAGATGTTAGTCTCATTACTCTTTAATCATTTGTTTGAATGATGCATCCTACTACATGTTGAGTGGCCTCCAAAGAAGCTTCAGAAGCAAGCATTGAAGAAGTAATAAAAGTCACAAATACTAACATTCCTATTCTTATAAATACACAGTTCTTTATATACAAATATATTGAGGTCACCTTGAAAGACATCAAAGACACATTCATGCAAAAATTGTTCACTGAAAACTTAGAATATTTAGAAGTATATATTAATATCAAGTGGTCCAGGATACACAAGATTGCATGTAGGTTCCCAATCATTCCTTGTGCAGAGGTAATTGAATGGATTCTTACACACATGGATGATTAATATTTGGTGCTTCATAGTGAAAGCGTTGGTCATATTTCCACCTATTACAGAGAAGACATGCAAACTTATTACAAGATCCTAAGACCCACAAAGTATGCTAATAATAGTTTATACACTAGATGGGTTGATCTCGACACAAGTGACATCATCAAATTTTGGTGTTGACAGCGTGCAAAGTTCTGATACTGCCCATCTATAGTAAATCTGACCAGGATTCTCAAGGATGTGTATCAGTACCTCATTTCCATGTGTTGTAGGTTGCATGGGTGAAAGAAAATTGAAGTATTTGAAGAGAACTGGATATATATGCTCAACATGGTAGTTACCTGTGGAAAAATATTCAATTGGCATATACACTTTCTTTTGAGTTGCAGTGTCATGTTGGACAGGCTAAAGTATCTTTAAGGTCAAACCATAGTTCTACAGGCCTTAATTTATATTAGACGAGATCTATGCATGGTATGCATTCCCAGGAATGTATTGGAACTAGACCTGACTGAATAAGTTTCCAATTTACTTCCACTGCAGGGTGTTTTTAAATTTGAGTTTGAGAGGGGCATACGATAGATTGGAAGAGCATTTATTTGCAGTCATATTCCATATTATATATGAGATTTATCCTCCTTGTATGACCTACTAAGTGAAGGAGCCATTACATGATATCGCAGATTGGTTTTTTGCGGCAAAATGTACATATATTAGATGCTTTGGATGTCATGTTTCTCCTAATATCATGTT
Source organism: Pinus taeda (assembly GCA_000404065.3). Taxonomy (NCBI): domain Eukaryota; kingdom Viridiplantae; phylum Streptophyta; class Pinopsida; order Pinales; family Pinaceae; genus Pinus; species Pinus taeda. Next base: position 207,544 of record APFE030969857.1, read on the forward strand.
GGAATATGTAACTAATAAGGTGGTCTTGCAAGAAGTGGATTATCAGTTGAATAAAGGGTTATTAGGAGTTCTTCACAGAAGGAAGAAGGCCCCTTGGCCCACTTTCCCATTGAGGATCAGATTGTATGAGTTGAAGAGCCATAAGGTGGTGGAGGAATAAATACAAGAGTTGGAAGGATTTCACTTTACAGTAAAGGAATTTCACGGATATGGCCCTAGGAGAGTGTGTAGGAAACATTACGAAAGGATTGGCTTTGCTTGGGGGTATTCATTAATGACTACGCAGAAGATGAGAAGGTAAATAATTGGTACAATGCACTAAGGGAGACACATCTTGAAATTGAAGCCAGTTCACCCCAAACTCCATTAAATCAAGATGTATAGGTATAGGAGGCATCATAAACAATTACTCAAGCAAATATTGCATCTCCCAAGAAAATGATCAAGCATGATCCAATGACAAAAAGTAGCAAAAATGGAAATTTGATCATATGAATAAGGGATATATTCAATCCAAATAGGAAAGGAGGGAATTAGAGGCAAAGATGCAAGAAGAAGAAGAAGAGGAAAAGAGGAAGCAAGATGAATTTCTTAGAAAGAAACAAGAAGAAGAAGAGAAAAGAAGGAGAGTAGAAGAAGAGTGATAAGGGTAATCATAGGAGGAGGAAGCAACATAAAGGCTGAAGGAAGAACAATTGACTCAGGAGATAGGAGATGAATTGGAGGAAAATGATACCATCTAGCCCATAGATGATGAACCATGTTCATTGGTAGAACCTCCTCTTATGGGTGGTTATCTCCCATTTGATGAAATGGGAATCACACCTCCACCTAAGGAAAAATTCATGGATATGTGTAATGTCAAATTTGATCATTCAAGAAAAGGATCGTGCAAATAAAGTCGAAGATACTTCCCAAATGATCCTTAGAATTAAGTCTTTGTATCCACGGAAAATGTGATAACTACTAATACTATGAGAAATACCTGGGAAATCATGATGGATAATGTTTCTTTTGCTACAACAACACATGATAACTTAGAGTATCTGTTGAACAAGAATGCACAATTGAGGAAAGAGTTGGATGTATTAAAGCAACAAGCAGAGCATATCGTTGTGTAAAATCAATGATTCTCTTCCCACAACTTCAACACAGCAAAATGGAAGTCAACCATACAGGAGGAATTGGGGTCAATGGAGGATATCATGGCACAATTGTATGATGAAATGATACTTTTGCATCAAGTAGTGGTGCCCCTTGTTGGTATATAGAAGAAAGCACAAGAATTCTTAATGCTCTTGAAAGTGGCAAACAAAGTTGTTGATCAACTCTTAGAATGGTTTGCCCAATATCTAGATGTTATGTCACAGTTGATTAGAAAGGAAAAGATTGTCGTTGAAATAGACAGAGTACAACTGAGACTCCACCATCAGAATTATATCCATCTTGGAGAAAAATCGAATAACATTATTGTTGCCTATAGTTGATTGCACAATGGATTAGAGTCTCTAACACAGAAGCACAAGGTTCCTTAAGTGGGATCACTAGGAGAGGTAAGAAGTAGGGAAATCATCTTTTAGGAAGTGAGGTAGCACATTCAGCAAATCAAGCAAGCATCAGAACAAGAAGTCTTGGAGATCACTAAAAACATTATTATATAGTAAGCCATTGCACCAACTAAGGTCCACATGAAACTGTCATGGCTATGGAATAATGTACAATCAAGCTCCAAGACCATATTAATAGAAGCACGAGAGGTGAAGATGCAGTTTGCATTGGACTTTTCAGTTCAGATCAAAGTCATTGCTATGGAGTTTAGAGCATGACATACATACATTACCAACGAGCTCCATGAAAAAGCAATTGCCTTGCATTTTTAAAAACATCTTTGTCCTATCAAAATCTTTGTCTCATGTAGCCACCATGTTGATGGTGCAGGACCCACCAACATGTCAAGGGGATCTCCCTAGTAAGAATTCCCAATTAGACCTCAGACCATTTGGTGTAGGAGTCCCAACAGTGGGTCGTACAGTAATGCCTTGACTGCGATTTCGCATAGAGGCTAGTAAGATGTCCCTGTTGGTAGCAAGGTTGTGACAACTGCAGTACGAGAAGGAAGGTGCATGAATGGTTCTAACAAATGGAGAGTTGGGTGAGTGTGCCCCTTGGAAACCTATAATAGTACGCGGCTTGGAAGGGAACACATGAGCGAAGATGCATCACAAACTAGAAAGCATATAAGCAAGCAATCCAAAGTGATGGTTAAACCAATCAACACATTTTAGTAAGATTCATACATACTTATACATAATAGTCCATACATGCATGTGTAAGCAAACAGATACATATACCATTTAGAGTAAACAAGATAGTTGGAATACAATATGACATGTGCATGAAATGTGTTGGCTCTGTTATATTAAAAGTGTAACTTCTAGTCATACAATACATCCATGTCCCACCACTAGTTTTGATAGCAGAACATTACCGACACAACCGCCTCCTTCTCCATAGAGATATACTAGCTCTGCGTAGTGGAGAAGCCAAGGTGCATTACAATACTGTCCAATCTCTCTCTAAGATAGTCTTATTGAAATCTTGGCTAACCAAAAGCCTCTACAATGACTTATGAGGGACTATTTATAGCAAAGGGTGGGGTGACCCTTGACATCCCCCTTTGTGATTGTTCATCTACCCTCATGAGTCTTCAACTACTCAATGACTGTTACATTCAACTATGGACACTTGAACTTCCACTTGACAAGATGTTACATTACAATGCACATGTGCCCATGCGAGACAAAATGGCTTGAGCAAGCCATGCAAGACATCACTGACACTTAGACCATTGTGGTGAGACTAAATCTTTGACATCCTTGTGATGGTCAAAGGTGGTGAGCTGATGCCAAGCTTGGTCGTCTATGATGGTGTCTATGTGCTCACTGGTGACATCTTGCTGGAGCGAACTCTTGCCTTCGTTGCATGCGGGTGAACTGATATGGCTCCTCCGTACAACTCATCTGATAGCATGCACATGGTCGTCCTGGGTGTGGCTGGACTGACAACATGTTGATGCATAGTGTCTACGCTACTCTCCAAGCATGTGCTGGTGCATCAACTTGTCAAAATATATGTTCAGCTCCAGTTGGACTTGCTTCTTGTCTTTGCCTTGGTGAGTGTGGCAAATGGGTGGTATCGCATGTGTGCGTATAATGACATGTATGCTGCTAAATTCCCTTACATGCGATAACCAATACTTCTCACCTTGTTTGCTCCGTGCCAACTGCTGGGATGGATCCATAACTTGTACAGGCGTAGTTTCATCTGTCTGTGCATATTGTGCCCCTTGTTGTACCTGTTCCTGCTGGAACTCATTCTCTTGTCTATGCAGCTCTTGTTCTTCCTTGAGTTGCTAATTTAGCACATGCAACTCCTTCTCCATTATTTTCTCTCGATTTGCACGATCTTCATGTCGTGCCATCACCTCATAGCCTCAATCTCCAAATCTTCTTTCATCATGAGTGGATCTGCTTTGAACTTGCATCTTTGCTCTACCTCTATGCTGTCAACAACCTTCCTCTTGCATTTGTCACGTGAAGGTGTGCCTCCTTATGCTGCTGTTGATGGTGTTGCTCGTTGTGATGACATTTCCATTAATCTTGATATCCTTTTCCATGAAAAACTTGATGTCTTCATGGATAAGCAAGTTCATAGACACTTGGCTGACTGCATCCCCAGTTGCGCTCTTAACAATGTATTTGGCTCTACTCTCTTGAAGGCCATTGTACTTGTGTTGCTGAGAGATAAAAGAACACGTGTGATTCCTGGAGACATAGAAACACTCATGGCAAGCAATCTTTCAGTCGAAAACCAAAACAAACTTGAGGACTAACTTGCAACATACCTGTGTGATTGATCGTGAAGGTTGCGCAATTTCCGCCAGGAGGTTGAGATACTGACTACTAAAACTGTGCAAGGCATAGTCTGGATTGTCAAGAGGTTGAATGACTACTGGAAATATGCAATGCATAGTCCAACCTGGCCTGCTGAGGATTGAAACTACAAAATGCGCAATTTCAGTTAGTAGTGACATACAACCAACAAACTGCATTGCGCAGTTTCTGGGGCTAGCAGGACACTGCCTCCAAGAATTGCATAATGCAAGCCAAGAGGTTAGTGTTGGGCCAGACTTGTGCAATTTTTGGAGGGAAGGCATAGCCTTCACTTTCTGGAAATGTGCAATGCTAGCCAGGCAGGGCACATTCTGGGCTAAGGGAGCCCAGACTGGCCGACGGGCGACTGAAAACATGAGAAGTCTAGATGCGTGGTGAGATGAGTGAAAACAAGAGTGAATGAACATTCATGCAAACAACAAGTGTAGGACTCAGAAAATGGGAAAGCATGCATGTTTCTGAAGCAAGTCTCCACAACGACGATCATCTATGCAAAAAAGTGTCATGCATGCGACAACAGTGAGATGCAAACGAAAATTGAAATGGTGATTCTACAAGCTAACATACATCAAAATGACAACAAGCACTCACTGAAATCAAGAAGACAACACTCACACAAAGCAAAACACAAAAAGCAACATAAATGCAACCCAAGGCAACTAAGTTGAACGTGCCGATGATTCCTAGATGTAATGTGGGATGTCAGAGCTACAAGTTCGATGTGAGGAATGAGCTCTGCAGCATTCGGTTGATGAGTTTTGATAAAATCAAGGTTGAGACGTGCATGCCACAAATCTAGGAAAAACAACACTTGGCGGGAGGTTTCTAGAATGATCCTTGCATGTAACCTCCAGTTCTTAAAAACATATCCCTGAATCAAGGGATTCCTTTTGGATGCTGCTTTTTCTATTCCGGGAAAAGCAGCCCATGCATTGCAAGTCAAGTTTTCTTGGTCTTGGGTGGAATCAAACAACCCAACTACACATGCAACAATGTAATTAGATGAGGGAAAAAATGTGAATTTCTGGGAGGGAGTTGGGTTGGTTTCCCAAAAGGTTTTCACAATTTCTGGGCTGAGCAGCTGACTGTTGCTCAAAATTGTGCAATTTCTGGGTTGAGCAGTCCTTCTGGGAGAAATTGCACAATTTTGCCATTAAACAATGACATGAAGATTTGCGTAATTCTGGAGCCCAACAGGCTGCGAGACAAAATTGTGTAATTTCTAGAGGGAATGCTAATTCCCCTCTAGAATTGTGCAATTTCTTGAGGGAGCTTCTTAGCCTGCAACTGGACCACATCCAGAGAAACAACCTGTGAGGGGGGTGAAACAAGCTTTGATGCACAGGATGGAAAACTGCTAGGAAATCATTAAAGCTTATGTACTTGACAAGGTAAGACATGATGCTACGAAAGTTTAGCAGGGAGGCTCCAAAATGAAGCTAAGGAAAAATTTTGGAGGGTGGTTGTAGCTGCTACAACACTTGGCGACACATTGGTAGAAATCCAACTTTTTTAATGGACCTTGTTCGTGAAAGCAAGTCTAACACCTCCAGAAGTATTGTTCAGTTCTCAGTTCATCTTGGTTTCCACACTAGCTTGATTATAAGATGTAGCATCTGCCAAGCCCTTGCTCGATTGACTCACATTCGAAGCCAAGGAAACATAGTTGTTTCGATTGGGGTTGAGGGGTATATTGGCGCACAAGCAATATAGTTGTCAGAGTGTTAGTTTCATCTCTGGTTTTGCTCCACTGCCAGCGGACCTGGTCAGTGTCCTGACGGAGTTACTTGAATCACCTCTCTGTGCAGGAAGCCTTTCTGTTCTTTTGCCTTATTCATTTTTCATTTTTGAAATATTTCACTTTTCATTTTTTCATTTTCATTTTCATAACTGTGCATAACACTTGTTCATTTCAGAGGCAGAAGAGGGATCCTGACTTATTGAGAGCAGAAGAGGTTGTTCCTTTAGAGAATTAGTTTATTATGTACCTCTGACATTCCTGTTAAGGTTTCCCCCCTCACCTTACTCTACTTGACTAAGCTGACAAGGGTTAACCCAAAAACAACCGACTAGAGTGGGTGACACTAGTTAGGGCACAAACATTGTGTTTTCACTAAGGTTCACTTTGAACAATACGTATTTTCCATCGACGTATCATGGAATAAAAGGTAACAAGTTCTTCATATAGAGGCAGGATGATAGATAACCAAGTAGTGATAGTTGCACAAGGCCTCTTGTACTTTAACCAACTTATTTCAAGAGCCATGCATGGTTTCATACGAAACTAACCTACGAACAAAACAAGCAAACAAACAACAAAGCAAAGAAAAAGTGGAAGTAAAAGCGAAAGCAAAGTGAGTAATAAAACAAGCAAGCAGACAAACAAACAAGCAAAGCAAATAAGCAAACAAGGATGCAAGCAAACAAACTGAAATAAAACACTACTCCTACTCCTAAACTAACGATGCATGGGCCTGATCATGTGAAGTGATATTTCCAATGTAGCCACCAGTGCATTGGTTGACCCATGTTGGTGAAGGCTTGGTTTGTGAGCAACTTGGTTGTGAAAACCAACAAAAAAGAAAGATATAACAATGAAGACAAACACACTTCACGCTTAAAGGTGTCCACTAGACATAAGTGAGTGGAAGTACATGACATGTGGTCCATGGACTTGTCACGATGCTGTGCAACACTGCGTGCAGATTTGAAGCATACACATACTCTTGACTGTGACATGCAAGAAAACGAAAGAAACAAAGACAACTTGCGTCGTGCATGTGTGCTTACAATGTAGGATTCCTCCAAATGCATGAGCGATGGGATCGTGTAGTTTGAGTGGAGGAAGCATGATTTGTGTGTCAGATTGATCTTCAACGCATACATATGAGTGATGAGGGGCTTCAGGTGATCGAATAATATCCTGATCGGAAGTGAAACCAACCTCAGGAGAGCGAGGTCCTGACATAACCATTAGCTTGGGATGATGTGCCTCGACAGCCTGGGGTGTTTTGACTTCATCATTAGATAGATCATCATAAACAGGTGGCTTCGAAAAATCAACTATGATAGAATCATGATCGTGATCAAATGTGGGAGTAAATGGATCACGATAGCCATGATCAGAAAAATCAATGATTTCATCGGTGTCCTCATGATGTGATAAATCAAATAGAGGGGTAGATGAGAAGTGAACAAATTCATCCTCTGTGTTTCCAGAAAAGGCAGATGCAAGATCAAGTGGATTTTCAATGAATAATTTATCCTCTCCATTGTCGAATGATGGAATGAAATTCGGTGTGTCCTATGAGTGATCAACAATGGGTGCATCCATAGATGAAGATACACATGCGAAGTCATGGATGACGGGTTCACCAAAGATGTCAAGAGATAACAGAGGAGGCTCAGATGAAAGGGAGTCATCCTTCACCGAGTGTTGATGTTCAAGCTCCCATTCATGCTCTTCATGAATGACAACGCATGTTGGTTGTCCAAAACCAACTTTGTCTATGGCTTGATCCTCGTTCACAATAAGTGTAGAGTCCGAAATGGAAGAACATGAGATAGTATCATCCAGAGGATCATCCAAGCACAAAGACAGAGGTTGTGGTACAAAATGCATATGACAACTCGATGGAATCACAACCAAATCTACATGAAAATTAAGCGAAGTGATGTTGGGAGGATGTGACAGCTCAACAAATGTGTGAGCATGATCTCCCACATCACTCTGTAGTGGTGGATCTATTTGATGAGGGGACAACGGGCAATCATTTGTGGCAGTGACCGAATCCATCTATGATTGCACAGCTCCATCACTAAAGTACGCAAAGCGAGGCTTGAGTTCAAACTTCCTTTGGGGATGGGAAGATTTCTTAAGACAATACTCGAATCTATCCCAAAGATAGAAAAATTCCATCTAGCTCTTTGGCGCTTGAAACTGTAAATCACGGAAGCGCTGCCAAAAATCCATAGGCGATTCATGTGGAGCCTTCCATTGTTGTAACAGTTTTTGGTCAAGATGGTCTGGATAAAAATGATAGAAAATGTCTTCAATGAGATCACATAAGTGCTCAAGTGAGTGCATGCTGCTAGCCGATAGGTTGCACAACCATCGATGTGGAGATTCGCGAAGTGTGTATGCAAGCAACAAACTGGCATGTTCATCAGAACATCCATATTTCTCATGGTGCATGGAAAGAAATTCATATAATAACTCAGGCCAGGTCACTTCACCTTCACCATCATACATGTAAGTGGAAAAGTGAGCAAAAAACTCCCTCGTGATGATAACAGATTCATGATTCGAAAAACATCACAGAGGGAGGTGAGTGCAAGAATCCATGATAGATATGTAAAGGTTCAAAACAAGATGAGAGGACATAGCTTGTCATCTGGCCCTCCTTCTAGCACCATAAATGTTGATGGTGCTGGACTCACCAACATGTCAAGGGGATCTCCATGGTAAGAAGTCCAAATTAGACCTCAAACTGATTGGTGTAGGAGTCCCAACAGTGGGTCGTACGGTAATGCCTTGACTGCGATTTTGCACAGAGGCTAGTAAGATGTCCCTATTGGTAGCAAGGGTGTGACAGCTGCAGTAAGACAAGGAAGCTGCATTAACAGTTCTAACACATGGAGAGTTGGGTGAGTGCGCCCCTTGGAAACATGTAATAATACATGGCTTGGAAGGGAACACACGAGCGAAGATGCATCACAAACTAGAAAGCAAGTTAGCAAGCAATCCAAATTCATGGTTAAACCAATCAACACATGTCAGTAAGATTCAAACATACTTATACAGAATAGTCCATACATGCATGCATAATCAAACAGATACATATACCATTTAGAGTAAATAAGATAGCTAGAATACAATATGGCATATGCATGAAACGTGATGGCTCTGTTATATTAAATTGTATGTTCCAGTCATACAATACATCCATGTCCAACCACTAGTTTTGATAGCGAAACATTACAACCACAACCGCCTGCTCCTCCAAAGAGATATACTAGCTCTGTGTAGTGGAGAATCCAAGGCGCATTACAATATTGTCAAAGCTCTCTCTAAGATAGTCTTATTAGAAGCTTCGCTGACCAAAAGCCTCTACAATGACTTATGAGGGAATATTTATAGCAAAGGGTGGGGTGACCCTTGACATTCCCCTTTGTGACCATTCATCTACCCTAATGACTCTTCAACTAATCTATGACTGTTAAATTCAACTATCGACACTTGAACTTCCACTTGACAAGACGTTACATTACAATGCACATGTTCCCATGTGAGACAAAATGGCTTGAGCAAGCCATGCAAGACATTGCTGACACTGGGACCATTGTGGTGAGACCAACTCTTTGAAATCCTTGTGATGGTCGAAGGTGGTGAGTTGATGCCAAGCTTTGTCATCCGTGATGGTGTCCGTGTGCTCAATGGTGACATCTTTTTGAAGCGAACTCTTGCCTTCGTTGCATCTGGGTGCACTGATATGGCTCCTCCATCCAACTCATCTAATATCATGCTCATGGTCATCTTGGGTGTGGTTGGACCGAAAACATGTTGATGTAGAGTGTTTATGCTACTCTCCAAGCATGTGCGGGTGACCATGTGCATTAGCTTGTAAAAATACATGTTCAACTCCAATTGGACTTGCTTCTTATCTTCGCCTTGGTGAGTGTGCCAAATGGGTAGTATTGCATGCATGCACATAATGACATGCATGATGTTGAATTCTCTTGCATGCGATCAACAAAACTGCTCACCTTGTTTGCTCTGTGCTAGCTACTGGGATGGATCTATAACTTGTACGGGTGCAGTTTCATCTGTCTATGCATGTTTCACCCCCTGTTGTACCTATTCCTGCTGCAACTCATTCTCTCGTCTATGAAGCTCCTATTCTTCCTTGAGTTTTTGCTTCAACACATGCAACTCCTTCTCTATTCCATTCTTTTCCCTGCGTCATCTTCATGTCATGCCATCACCTTATAGCCTCAATCTCCAAAGCTACTTTCATCATGAGTGGATCTGCTTTGAACTTGCAGCTTTTCTCTGCCTCTATGCTGTCAACAACCTTCCTCTTACATTCTTCGCATGAAGGTGTGCCGCCTTCTGCTGCTACTGATGGTGCTACTTGTTATGATGCGATTACCATTGATCTTGATATCCTTGTCCATGAACAACTTGATGTCTTCGTGGATAAGCAAGTTCATAGACACTTGGCTAATTGCATCCCCCGTTGCACTCTTAACAATGTCTTTGACTCTGCTCTCCTTAAGGCCATTGTACTTGTGCTTCTGAGAGAGAGAAGAACACCTTTGATGTTTGGAGACATAGCAATACTCATGGCAATAAATATGTCAGTTGAAAACCAAAACAAACTTGAGGACTGACTTGCAACATACCTGTGTGATTGATCATGAAGGTTTCACAATTTCCGTCGGGAGGTCGGGAGACTAACTACCAAAGTTGTGCAAGGCACAATTTGAGTTGTCAGGGGGTTGATTGACTGTTGGAACTATGTAATGCATAGTCCAGCCTGGCCTGCTGAGCACTGAAACTACACAATGTGCAATTTAAGTCAGTAGTGACATGCAACGAGCAAATTGCATTGCGCAGTTTTTGGAGCTAGCAAGACACTGCCTCCAAGAATTGCACAATGCAAGCCTGGAGGTTAGTGTTGGGCCAGACTTGCACAATTTCTGGAGGGAATTCAGAGCCTTCTCTTCCAGAAATGCGCATTTCTAGCCGTGCAGGGCACGGTCCAGGCTAAGGCAGCCCAGACCGTCCGACTGGCGACTAAAATCATGAGAAGTTTGGATGCATTGTGAGATGAGTGCAAATATGAGTGAATGATCATTCATACAAACAACAAGTGGAGGATTCAAAAAACGAGAAAGCATGCATGTGTGTGAAGCAAGTCACTGCAATGGCGACCATCCATGAAAAACAGTGTCATGGACATGACAACAATGAGATGCGAACGAAAACTGAAATGGTGCTTCTACAAGCTAACATACATCAAAACAATAGCAAGCGCTCATTGAAATCAAGTAGAAAACACTCACACAAAGTAAAACACAAAAAGCGACAGAAATGCAATGCAAGACATGAAAGACGGGCTTACCCCAAGAAAACTGAGTTGAACATGCTGACGAGTCCTAGATGTAATGTGGGATGTCAAAGCTACAAGGTCGATGTGAGGAATGAGCTCTGTAGTGTCCGGTTGATGAGTTTTGATAAAATCGAGGTTGTGACGCGCATGGCACAAATCTAGGAAAAGCAACACTTGGCGGAAGGTTTCTGGAATGATCCTTGAATGTAACCTCTAGATGCTAAAAATAGATCCCCGAATCAAGTGATTCCTTTTGGATGCTGCTTTTTCTTTTCCGGGAAAAGCAACACATGCATGCAAGTCAGGTTTTCTCGGTCCCGGGTGGAACCGGTCAACCCAGCTGCACATGCAATAGTCTGCTTAGCTGAGGGGAAAAAATGTGCATTTCTAGGAGGGAGCTAGGCTGACTGTCCAGAAGGTTTGTGCAATTTCTAGGCTGAGCAGCTGACTTCTGCCCATAATTGCACAATTTCTAAGATGAGTTGTCCCGATTGGAGGAATTGCACAATTTTCCTAGTGAATAACGATAGGAAAATTTGCGCAATTCTGGAGTCCAGCAGGCTTCCAGACATAATTGCACAATTTTTGGAGGGAAGGTTGGTTCCCCTCCAAAATTGTGCAATCTATTGAGGGATCTACTCAGCCTGCAGCAGGACTACATCTGAAGAAACAACATGTGAGAGGGATGCAACAAGCTCTGATGCACATGATGACAAACTGTTAGAAAATCACTGAATCTTGTGTACTTAACAAGGCAAGACATGTTGCTGTGAAATGTTGGTAGGGAGGCTCCAAAACGAGGCTAAGGAAAAAAATTGGAGGGTGGTTGTAGCCGCTGCAACACATTGTCTTATATGTATTTTGTATTTTGTAATATTTTTTATGTAATAGAGTCCATGAGACACACGTGGAATATGAAAAGCCACATGTGGAAGGTAAATGGTCATATATGGAATGTGAAAGGTTGTACATAAGCCAATAGGTCATTTAGGTCGAAGAGTCATGAGGAAACTCAAAATTCATTATCATTTTTTATAAATAGCTCCTCGTAACTTAAGCAAAGGGCTTGGATTCTTAGAGTTTGGCCTTGGCTTCTCTTGTATTACATAGGAGATAAATATTTCTTTTGAGAAGTAAGTTGTGGCTTCATGTCCCACTACTAGATCTAGTGTTTCACCTATGTAGAAATGTACTTGTAATATTTCATTTATAATCAGTAGCTCCTTGATCCAACACTTCTTCATGCATGTATTGTGGATGTAGTAAGACTATTATTATTATGTTTGCAGTATATGTGGCTTAGTTACATACTAAGACTAATGAAATATTTCATTGCTTAGATATAAATATTGTTGAATGAGTGATGTTATATTTTCATGATTGTTTCTTATCTTGTGAATTGATTTGTAGGTAATCAACAAGCCTTTCTCTTCGCTCCTAGGTATCCCTTAGGATAGTACTATTACTTCCCTAACCGGAAACTTGTTTCTCTTTACCAACTGTGGAAGTTTCTTGTGCATTCCACATTTGGTGTCACACAAATCTTACATGCTTGTTTCCCCAAAGAGGTGTTTGTTATCTCTTGTGAATGTGTTGTAACCAAGGTGTATCTCTAAACCCTTTTGCAAGGGTGGCCATACCATATAGCCAGATGGTAGATCCCCTACATGTTGGTGGTATCTAGCACCATCAACAAATGTCTATATCATTATTTATTAATTTGTTTTCTTTTAATAATTGTCTTTTACTTCTCCTTTGGTCTTAATTCCTTTCTAGGATTAACCTTCACATTATTATTTTTCTCTATTTATTTCTTCATTTATTAACTATTTTCACACTTTGCAACTTTCTTTGTCCTAATGATGAATGGAGTATTCACTCAAAAAATTAAACATTTTAAATCAAGTTTACTCCAAAAGACTTCAATATTTGTAAATATTACTATTTTTAATTAAATTGTTTATTTTTATAATAATTATTTTCCAAAAGCACCATTTAAAATTTTGGTTTAAAATCCATAATGATATATAAAAAAAATATTTAAATTATCAAAGTAATAAAATTTAATAATTAATAATTTTTTTATTACAAAAAACCAAACATCTATCAATAGTAATCTAAAATGGATAATTAGAGATTTGAGCACTGAAATAAAAAAAAAAAAAACTACAAAAAGAAAATTTGCAGTGTCTCTCCTATGCATGACTAGGGTTTGACCCTAACCAGTTTCTTTCATCTCTCCACACTCTTGGATTGACTCCCCTCATTGATGACAATGGCCATTTTTCCTGCAGGATTGATTCATGAATTAATTTTTTATTTTGGGATTGGATTTCCTGTCCATCTTCGTCATCTACTCTGACTCCCATGGTGACAAGTTCTCTGAAAGCACCCTCTACTTTGGGTAATGCACTCTCTCTTTTACAGATGTTTTTAGCTCTAGATTTAGTTATCTTCCTCCCGTTCAAGTGGGCCATGTAGCTTCTATGATAATTGTTATGTTGGGGGAAGATGCCATTAGTGATGCAGTGTTTTTCGAAAATAGGTTTAGTTTATAGATTCAGTGGTCTCTGGCCTCATTTAGTTGACCTTCATCATTGGATCTTAGAGAATTGGAAACCCCTTCTCTCTGATGAACTTAATATTTATCCTTTGGCCTATGGTTTTTTGTAGCGATTTTCAATAAGTTGAAAGACAAGAATGCTATTTTCAATTATGGTCCCTAATTTTAGGGAATGATGGGGCCTTTTATGAAGCCATGGTCCCCCTCATTCAATCCTCTTATAACTTCAATATCTTCTGCCCTAGTTTGGTTTAAACTTCCAAATCTACCCCTGCATCTTTGGAATGTCTCTTCACTTAAGGCAATTGTGGATGCAATTAGAATCTTCCATTGCCGAATCCCATAAACATAAGACCATCTCAACCCTACATATTCTCATATCTATGTGGAGATGGATTTTAGTAAGGGTTTTCTAGGAAAACTGAATTTGACAGCACATATTTTTTGGGTTCAAAAGCTCAACTATGAGAACATTCCCTTTCAGTGCCAACACTAGTACAAATGGGGCCAAAATACAACGACTGTTAGTTGGATATGTGACTTATTGGCGTCAGTTATCCAACACATTGGTGCTCATCAAATCGTCATTAGAATTCTATTGAATAGTCGAAATCTTAGTTATTGTTGGATATGCAATGGTACAGATGTCCATTATCCGACATATAAAAAGGTCAAAATGGTCATTAAAAAACCAACTTTTATAAGTTAGTTTTGTGATGCTACAAATTGTTGGATATTTGACAGATAGAATGTCAAATATCCAAATGGTCCCACACCAGTCTACAGTAGAATATTCGACACATAGGTAATTTTTTCGACAGAACAAACCAACGTTTAGGCGTTAGCTAATCGATGACATAAGTAAATTGTGTGACAGAATTGTTGTCACTCCGACGCTTTCAAGCCAACGGTGAAGTGTCAGATATGTGATGAGAGAGAGTTCTTTCCAATGAGAGTGTTAGGGTACCGATGCTTCCATCCGTTGGCAACCTGCCTCCACCATAGAATATTTGACAAAGTCCTATTTTTTTTGTTAATCTTGGTATATCCTCCTTTTTCATTGATTTCTAAAGAAAATTTACACCACATATATTTGGCTAGGTGGCCTCAACTTGCCCAATGGGAAACCAAGTCTGTTGGCCACCTATCCACATTTTATGCCATCCAGTAGCAAAAAATCTTAAGTCTCTCTATCCAAGCTATGTAGATCTCATATTCTTGTCCATACTTTAGAGATCTACATACATATATAATTGCATAAAGAAATTTAAAATCTATCCGCATATATAAACAAGAACATCATAAAGTAGGCTTGCTAGTCATGTTGTTCAATAGATGATGATTCCATCGATGTTGGATCCTTAGTGTTTGTACCTGACAACTTTGTCTGGACCAAGATACAAGGCAAGTGCCTCTCAATTCGTCCAAGCCAAACATCCTGTTTGTGCAGTTGGAATTGCACCTTGTGGAATTCATGCTTGTAGTTCAGCATGCCTTGGATAGCAACAACCATGACAACTGAAATTTGTTCCATTTCCTTTCCCAGCAAGATTTTCATCAACCAGTAGAGGTAGAGGGTTTTCTTGAATTGAGTGATTCTTCCTCTAGTATTTCCAGGATCCGGGATGAGGACTTTCCAATCCTGCAGTTCTGTGTTCGTCTCACTCTTTTGCTTCACTTCTTCTTCCTAATCATCTAACAACTTGTAGATTTATTCATTGGTTCCCTTTCGGTATGCGGTTGTCGCTTCACTAATTAACCTTTCGACAAACGTCCTGCCTCTTTGGTCATCTCACGGACTTGGTTCCGTGTCTTTCCTGTTCACGTGAGGCTTCTTGTTGTAGTCTTGAGTTTTTGCACGACGTTCCATAGCCTCTTTGGCCTAATCCTGTACAGTGAAACAAACTGCATTCCAATTACATTTCATCGTATTGCAATAAGGTTTATGAACACAGGTGGTAGGATTGCAACAATATGACCCACCATCATCATAGCCCCCCCATCACTTACAATGCCCTTTCCATCGCGGTCACGGGTAGTTTCCCCAGGGAGGACCAGCCCAAGACTTGCACCAGGGGTTGCGCTTCGCCACATATGCCCCCTCTTAGCAGTAATCCAACATGCATTGTCTCCCTAGTCCCAGGTTGGGAGGTGTAGCTGCCTACAGGCTATCATCCTACCCATGCTAGCATACTCTTTGTTATCCACCTAGTACTCAAAAGGAGGACCCAACCCATGCATCCACCCATCCTTGAGCCCCATGACGTTGCTAGTGCCATACCACCTTCCATAGCCAATTCTAATTCCCTGCTTGATTTCCATTGTTCCCGGGTTTCTTCAAACCCCCCTTCGACTATGCCTGGTCATGATGCCAGGATTACCTCACAAATTGTAGGTGAATTGGCTAATGCTAACCCCATGGCCCAACCCCCCATCTTGACCAACGACACACCTACATGCATCCATACTAAGCCCTTTTCCAAGCACCATCAAAATTCCCATACGGGAGAGCAGAATCTCAAAGCAAAGCGAAATGGATGGGTTGCCTATCGGATGTCAGAGACAAACACAGAGGCCTACATATGCAACTAACCAACCCCCCCCGTGCCCCTAAGTTTTACAGTCCTTCCCCATAATTCCTTCCCTCTCTCTCAAACGAAACCTGAAGCAGGTCAACATTATGAGAGCGAAGAGATAACTGATAACATACCCGTGATCCTTCACATGTAGTGGATGGAAGTACTGCTACTCATTTCTCCACAGAACAAACTCGCTGCACCAGTCTCCTTGCCCACAATCCCTCCGATACTCACCACCCTTCTCTCCGAAGCAAATAAAAAACTCAACACCTCTCTTCCTCCCGTTGCCACCTTTCCCATATACATTACTCACCATCATGCAAGGGGCCATCACACCAATCACCTTGAGTGTGTGGAGGTTGTTGGGTCTGTACGTTGCAATACACCCCATTAACCATGAATTAAATTGATAATTTGTCGGCTCGCACCCCGATTGGGGCGATAGAGTCCTATTTTAAAAAAAAGTTTAGTCTGTCAAATATTCGATGGAGATATGTATTTCAAACAATATATAATACACAATACTACTTTAAAGACTATAATAAGTGACATTAGTCTGTGGTTGTCTTTGATTTCGTCTCAACGTCGCTCTCTCTTTCTCTCCTCCCTTGTGGCTCTGGCTCATTTCGTCTCAACTTCATTGTCTCTAACTTTCATTGCATGGAGAGTAAGGAATAAGTGAAGCATAAACTCAAATATATTATGAAAAACACAAGTAGAGGTGTAAGGATCAAACTGTGACGTGTAAACGTCTAATCATCTTAAGTTTGGGCCACTCGTTTGGTTGTTTTGGGGTATATTGTAGGGTTCTTTCACCAGTGAAAATTCAATTGAGTATGGGTGTTTATTCATAGTATAGAGTTGGTGCCCTAAAATTGGTTGAAACAATTCCAATTAGGAGGGATTTTGTGAACCCTATGCTGAGGGGGCTCTAATCTACATACATCTAATTGGGCTTGGGAAGGATATGTAGAGGGGTACAAGGTAGTGGCTATGGATAATATTGTCTCTCACTATTAGCTAGCTTCATTGTTTCTTCTTTTGTTATTTTTACTTGGTTGTTTCCATTTATTTTGTATGCACACACATACACAATTTTTTTTTTGAAAAGAGCAAGGGACTAAGCGAACCATTAAAACACATTCAAACATCTTTGAGCCAACCATTAAAACAAATTCAAACATCTAACTTAAGAGATGCTCTCGCTTTTCTCAACACAACCCCTGAAGCACATCCATATGATGTATGTGACATAGATGCATTGATTATATCTTTGAAGTAGATGACGAGGAAGAGTTAAATGTGATACTAACATGTTATATTGGAAAACCTTTTTCATTCGTGGTTGATGAAAATTCTAGATATAGTGGTGTGGCATCCACTCTACCTTGTAGGCGTAGGGTCCTATGCACACATGGTTCTATGATAATTAAATCAGTGATACGATGTGATGAAATTAATTATTTCCATCACTATATAGAAATAGACATATATATCTAGGCTTTGTCAGAATCAAAATTCGTCTCCCTACTATAGAATTTTGATATTACAAGATAATGGACACTAAAAATTCATTAATATAGGGTCATTTCCAGCACTAACACCAATACACCTCATATCATGAAACCACATTATAAGTCAGTTTGGTCATTTATCAATAAGTTTTTGAACTACTCGCAACTCATGTTCCTTGACTAGATTTCATTTTTGTGGTTGCACAACATTTCTGCATATTGCTCTATAGGAGGGTGTATAAATGTTTACATATAGAGAAAGGAGAATTCACCACAATTTTTTTAGGAAACATACAATGAAATAGGGAAGTTATGTACTCATTTATTGTTAACCATTCCAATAGAACACTAATCTCAATTTAATAGAATATTCTAATGAATCTCTTTGATCTAATTATTTTAAAAGAGAAGGCAACTCACTTATATTTGTAATTGGGATTTTCCTCTCGAAATATTTTTTCGACCTCAATCATCTATAATATCCTTCAACATTTCAACCTTCTTGTAGAATTATATAACACATGATTTCGAAATAGGGAGACCTTTAAACATAGGGAACACACTGGTCCCTCCATGATTTGTCAACACCCCGAGGTGGTGGAAATTGTTTAGAGATACCACTAGATAGATATCATCAATGTCATCTACGTTATTTAGTCCCTTGACACCAACCACACTTATAACTTATAAAGACCATAAATAAGCCATACTTCCTCCTACAATCCATAAATGGAATGATTTCCAAGGAAAATAAGGGGGTAAATAAGAGTTGTTATCCCATCACGGGCTCATTCAACTACTGGTTTGCCATACTTTGGATAAGATGGAGAGCATATTATTTTGGATTGACTTTGGGCTTATACACTTTTTCTCTCTCTTTCTTATTGGCATCAAGGGACTAACTAACAACCTGGTTCTGTGTAAACTCTAATAGGCTCTATGTCTATAACTATCTATAGCTTTTCCACTACATCACCCCTAGGAGCATGTGCTTATTCCATATACCTATTTTGAGATCGTTGCTTCACATTTCGTTCATGGTACACCAAGGGTGGTTCTAGTAAATCTAATAAGCATTCATTCATGCAAAGGAATTCCACATGATAACGTTCTAAGACATATGTGGTCATCATCTAAATCTCTATATTGCTTTACAACTTTCCAAGATTGTGTTTCATCTTTAAGTTCATTATGATTTTTTCTATAGCATTGATTACAAGCTTAATAAAGAAATATTTTGGAACCTATCCATAAGTAAGAAATGCAATCAAATGTCTTGAAAGGGATGTTTTTCTCAACTTGTATCTCAATCCATAGATTTCCAAGGAGTTGATACTTGGGTGACGAACATAATTTTCATCTCTTTACACTTTTATCACCGACTCTTGAAAATGGATTGTTTTACATGGAAATATTTTGTTAATTAAAAATGTTCCTTTGACTACATAGCCATTATAGAAAAGACAACACTAAATGAGCAAGGGGTAGGCATTTGAAATATAATTTCTTAAATTTTTGCCTTCAAATACATTTTTTGGGCATTGTGAAGCCAAATTTTTGTCGAGTCAAAGGCAAAGTCATTTTTGTAAGAGACCCATCTTGGGCTCCTTAAGGTCAAGAAAGGAAAAATGTTTTTGTGTTTAAATATATCCTTCACCAAATCAGTTCCTTCTGCCAGAAGGATTACCATTCATCATTTAAATCTGGCTTCCAAACAGAAGATAATCATGTCGGCCTTCATTACAAGCCTACAAGTTAGGTTCAAGTCAAATTGTTCATGTTAGCTCAGTTACACAATCACTAATAAGTATAAATAGCCTAATATTTCATCATTTAAAGGAAATAAGTGAAGAATTCATTCAAGAAGTAAGAGAAACTATTATAGGACCGAGAAATGGAGAGGAAGCAGAGAATCTTAGAATACTATTACATAGAGGAAGCTGAAAATGTGAATTGCATAAATAATTACAGGGACGTTGAAGTTCCTTATTGTAGCGATGATTACTAAAAGGCGGTGACTATTACAGAAGGAAGGCCAATATTTCTAAAGTAGGAATACTGATATTTCTGAAGTAGGAGGTTCGAGACTATTGCAGGAGGAATTTCTCTGGTAGTTGGAGTAAGTCTATTTATTTAGTCAAATATTCAAGTGTGTCTCAACCTCATTTTATCTACTAGAGGTAGAGTTGATTGGGTTTTCTCCTTCATAGGGGTTTTTCCCTGACTGTGCGCTTACATTTTGTGTTCTTGTCTTCATGATATTCATGTTGGAATTTATTTAATTAAAGGAACACTAACATAATCAACATATAATTTCACAAGTAAATGTCAATATAAGAGAAATCAAATTGAATAATCTAACTCACATAATGCCCTAGATTTATCAACAAAGGAGAGGTATTGGACTTCACTTGAGTCACACAAGTAATTTAGTTTCTTCAATAAGTCTCAGGAAAATTTAGAGTGAGAAAGAGGTGAAGGATAACAAGGAAAGGAAGAAGGACTATTTTTTTGGCTTATGCATCAATTCTTTGTTTGGAAAGATCGCACATATGGCAAGAAAACTATCTTTGTTTATATTTCGAGCTAGAGAAGAGCAACAAACTGAGTTATAGAGAGAAGCATAGTTGTTTGGGTGAATGGCCTATCACTTGGTGAGTTGTATTGATCAAAGGTCTTGGAAGTCTTCCTTGAATTTCTATAAGAAGAGAAGTTTCTGGGTTTTTTCCTTATGGAGGGGATTTTCCTTGGCTTGGAGCCTATTTCTGGTGTTCTTGTTTGCATTATGATCTTCTTTATTGGTATTATCTTGATGATTAACACAAAATAATAATGATGATGATGAACTAACATTCTATCACAAGAATTGTCAATATAACAAGAGAAAACATTATAAAAGAAATCACAATTCTTTTTGCCATAGTTTTTCTCAACATCTATGGTCTTGGAATATTTCCAATGTAGAAATAAAAATTGCTTGAAATAAAATTCAACACAAAACTTAATCACACACCTAGTAGCCAAGCACTTGGTAGGATAAAATTGAGCAGTACTTTGATGAGTTTTTTTCATGTATATGATTCCAACCGTAGTTAATTTTCCAAATCCAGATATGTGAATGAAAGTACCTGCAAAACAAAGGAAGGAGGAGAAGTTAGATGTGATAAATAATTAATAAAATAGAAGAAAAATCACACTAGTGCCTTATGCCCAATTAATAGAATAAGAGTTTCTCCTACTGCCCTGAATGAAAATGATAGTTATGGTCTTCGCTCAAATAAAAACACAATTATCAAAGAAAGAAAAATACTACATGATATTTTTAAAAAAAATTGTGTAACTATAAAAAATTGTGTAACTCCCACTTGGCCAAGACATACAAGACAAATATCAAACAAATTTTGTTGCATTACCTAAACCCTTACCATTTTGAGATATTTGCTTCACATAGTTATTCTACTTCAACATCCAGATTGAAACTAGCTTTCCTCCACATATTCATGAGACCAATGAGGAAAACTTAGATTAAATTTGACCAAATATTAAATTTAATGCCATGAATAAAAAATAATTAAAAACACTTGCATGCATGAGTATCTGAATGAGCTCCTCTTGGTTTTGAGAATAAATTGTTGGAGTAATTTAATCTTGGAGCAAACCTCCCTCCACTCAACAAAGCAACAACGAAGTCAAATTGACTTTGTTGTTGCTCTGTTAGATTGATGGTGTTTTGCTCCAAAATTATCCAAATCCTAATTTATTCTCTACTGAACAAGGCCAACCACATGAAGGTGGAAGCTCTCATGGGCCTCCTCTTTTCCCCGCCCCCCCCCTTCCCCCCACACACACACATCACCTCAATTCCAAAGTACCAATCTATCTTCTATATAGGAAATAGTTGAAAGCAGGAAATAAGATACATAAAAAAACAAACAGAAAACATTCATTTATTCATTCATTCGTAAATCCACAAAATATTTCATCTTAATAAATTTTATCATAAAATATATGCTTGCATAATATGATACAACGTAATGTACATAAAGAGACATATAACAAATATTCATTAACATATAACATTCATTCATTAATCATAGACACAAAATACTTCATCTAAAAAAAAATTGTCATCAAAAGCATGTTTTCATAATATGGTACGTGATGTTTCTAATGATATAACTATTACAATCATTTCTTTTTCTTTTTATTTATTTTTGATGGCTTGGTCATGTACCCGTGACAGTATTGAGGCTCCACAAGAGGGGTGGATCATCAATTGTAACAAAAAAGAAATGTTAAATTGATAATTTTTGTTATTATTCATTAATAAAAACAACATTAGTGTTTTCTTTACCACGTGCACTAATCGACATTGTAATTTTAAAAGGAAACAATTACCACAATATCAATACCTAAAAGTGTCTTTTTTAGATACTTCTCATATAGAGTGTCGATACTGGTCAAGAAAACCAATATTGCCTCCCATCTTCACCAGTAGCATGTATGGCATCTATGAAGAAGCATGTATGGAATTAATAGATGCCCCAAATGCTAATGGTGAAGACGAGAGGAAATATTGCCTATCTTAATCATTATTGATGCTTTGTTTGAGAAGTATTTGCAGAATTGTACTTTTCCATTTTAATATTGTGGTAATTGATTCATTTTTAAAATTTTTGAAGACCAGTTCTAGTTTTTGTTAACATTTGTCATTTTTTAAAAGATGAATCACTAATGGATTGTGGAGATGTTATAATGGCTTAGCGTTATATTTTCCAAGAAGAGGGTAACAAATAAATATGGATATTCTAATATGGATAATATGAAACAACATCGTTCTAATATGGAGATTCTAATATAGAAAATATGAATACTTGAATGAGCTCCTCTTGGTTGTTAGTTAGTCTCTTGACACTAACCACACTTATAACTTGTAGAGACCATAAACGTGCCATACTTCCTCCTACAATCCACAAATGGAGTGATTTCCAGGGAATAAAAGGGGGTAAACATGAGTTGTTATCCCATCAGGGGCTCATTCAACTACTGGTTTCCCATACTTTGGATAAGATGGAGCACTTATTATTTTGGATTGATTTTGGGCTTATACACGTTTACTCTCTCTTTCCTATCGACATCAAGGGACTAACTAACAACCTAGTTCTGTGTAAACTCTAATAGGCTCTATGTCTATAGCTATCTATAGTTTCCCCCCTACATCACCCCTAGGAGCATGTGCTTATTCTCGATACCTATTTCGAAATCATTGCTTCACATTTCGTTCATGGTACCCCAAGGGTGGTTACGGTCAATTTAATAAGAATTTATTTATTCAAATGAATTCCACACGATAACATTCTAAGACATATGTTGTCATCATATAAATCTCTATATTGCTTTACAACTTTCCAATCTTTTGTTTCATCTTTAAGTTCATTATGAATTTTTTCTATAGCATTGATTACAAGCTTAATAAGGAAATCTTTTGGAACCTCCCCGTAAGTAAGAAATGCGATCAAATGTCTTGAAAGGGATGTTGTGCTCAACTTATAGGTCATTCCATATATTTCCAAGGAATTTATACTTGGGTGACAAGCATAATGTTCATCTCTTTACACTTTTATCATCAACTCTCGAAATTGGATCATTTTACATGGAAATCTTTTGTTAACTAGAAATGTTCCTTTGACTGAATATCCATTATATAAAAGACAACAGTGGATGATAAAGGGGAAGGCATTTGAAATCTAATTGCTTAATTTTTTTCCTTCAAATACATTTTTTGGGCATTGTGAAGCCAAATTTTTGTCGAGTCAAAGTCAAAGTAATTTTTGTAAGAAAGCCGTCTTGGGGTCCTTAAGGTCAAGAATGGAAAAATGTTTTTGTGTTTAAATATATCCTCCACCAAATCAGTTCCTTCTACCAAAATGATTACCATTCTTCGTTTAAATCTGGCCTCCAAACATAAGATAATCAAGTCGACCTTCATTACAAGCCTATAAGTCGGGTTCAAGTCAAATTGTTCATGTCGGCTCAGATGCACAATGACAAATAAGTATAAATAGTCCAATATTTCACCATTTGAAGGAAACAAGTGAAGCATTCATTCAATAAGTAAGAGAAACTATTATAGGACCAAGAAATGGACAGGAAGCATAAAATATTATAGTACTATTATAGAGAGGAAGCAAAAATTGTGAATTGCAGAAATAATTACAGGGAGGTTGAAGTTCCTTGTTGTAGAGATGATTACTGAAAGGTTGTGACTATTACAGAAGGAAGGCCAATATTTCTAAAGTAGGAAGGCTGATGTTTCTGAAGTAGGAGGGCCGAGACTATTGTAGAAGGAGGATCCAAAATTTTGAAGTTGAAACAGAAAGAGCCAAAAACCATGATTGCATAGACAATTGTAGGAGGAACTGGTCTCGTGGTTGGAGTAAGTCTATTTCTTTAGTCAAAGAGCAAAGTGTGTCTCAACCTCATTTTATCTACTAGAGATAGATTTTACTAGGTTTTCTCCTTCATAGGGGTTTTACCCTGGCTGTGCACTTACATGTTGTGTTGTCTTTGTGATATTCAAGTTGGAATTTATTTAATTAAAGGAACAATAACATAATCAACATACAATTTCACAAGTAAATGTCAATATAAGAGATATCAAATTAAAGAATCTAACTCACATAATTCTCTTGATTTCTCAACAAAGGAGAGGTATTGGACCTCATTTGAGTCACACAAGTAATTAAGTCTCTTCAAGAAGTCTCAGGCAAATTTAGAGTGAGAAAGAGGTGAAGGATAATGAGGAAAGCAAGAAGGCCTATTTTTTTAGCTTATGCATCAATTCTTTGTTTGGAAAGCTCGCACACATGGGAAGAAAACTATAGTTGTTCATATTTCAAACTAGAGAAGAGCAACAAATAGAGTTATAGAGAGAAGCATTATTGTTTGGGTGACTAGTTTATCACTTGGTGAGTTGTCTTGATCAAATTTCTTGGAATTCTTCCTTAAATTTCTATAAGAAGAGAAGTTTATGGGTTTTTCCCATGTGGAGTAGTTTTTCCCTAGCCTGGAGCCTATTTTTGGTGTTCTTGTTAGCATTGTGATCTTCTTTATTGACATTGTCTTGATGATGAACACAAACTAATAATGATGATGATGAACTAACATTCTATCACAATAGTTGTCAATATAACAAGAGAAAACATTATAAAAGAAATAATAATTCATTTTGCCCTAGTTTTTCTCAACATCAATGGTCTTGGAATATTTCAAATGTAGAAATAAAAATTTCTTGAAATAAAACGCAACGCAAAACTGAATCACACACCTAGTAGCCAAGCGCTTGGTGGGATAAAATTGAGAAATACTTCGACGAGTTTTATTCGTGTATATGACTCCAACCATCGTTAATATTTCAAATCCAGATATGCGAATGAAAGCACCTGCAAAACAAAAGAAGGAGGAGAAGTAAGACGTGATAAATAATTAATAAATAGAAGAAAAATCATACTAGTGCCTTATGCCCAATTAATAGAATAAGAGTTTCTCCTACTGCCCTGCATGAAAGTGGTAGTTATGGTCTTTCATTCAAATAAAAGCAAAATTGTTAAAGAAAGAAAAATACTACATGATTTTTTTCATGGAAAATTTGTTATTTCTTATAAAACTTTATGTAACTCCCACTTGGCCAAGACATACAAGACAAATATCAAACAAATTTTGTTGTATTACCTAAACCCTTACCATTTTGATCTATTTTCTTTAGATAGTTATTCCACTTCAACATCTGGATTGAAACTAGTTTTCTTACACATATTCATGAGACCAATGAGGAAAAATTAGATTAAATTTGACAAAATATTAAATTTAATTCCATGAATAAATAATAATTAAAAACACTTGCTTGCATGAATACCTAAATGAGCTCCTCTTGGTTTCAAGAATAAATTGTTGGAGTAATTTAATCTTGGAGAAAACTCACCTTCACTCGACGAAGCAACAACGAAGTCAACATTGAATTGTTGTTGCTCTATTAGATTGAGGGTATTTTACTCCAAGATTATCCAAATCCTAATTTATTCTCTACTGAGAAAGGCCAACCACGTGAAGGTGGAAGTTCTCATGCCCCCTCCCCCCTCCCCTCCACACATCACTCTCAATTCTACATTACCAAATCTTTCTACTATATAGGAAATAGTTGAAAGCAAGACATTAAGATACCTAAAAAATTAAATAGCAAACATTCATTAATTCATTTATTGATTCATTCATAAATCTACAAAATATTTCATCTTAATAAATTTTATCATAAAAATATGTTTACATAAGATGATACAATGTCATGTACATAAAGAGACATATATCAATTATTCATTAACATATAACATTCATTCATTAATCATAGACACAAAATACTTTATCTCAAAAAAAATTATCATAAAAAATATGTTTTCATAATATGGTACGTGATGTTTCTAATGATATAACTATTACAACCATTTCTTTTTCTTTATTTTTAATGGCCTCGTCATGTACTCATTGTTGGGTTGTGTTATATTCTTTCCACGACTAACCTACGTAGTGAACCGGGGGGTTAGAGGGGGGGCGAAGCCCCCCTTTATTGTGCTAATTGCGTAGTGGGGGGTCACAGGGGGGTTTGAGGGGGCGGGTAGCTCCCCTCTATGGGCGTCCGGGCAACACCCCGGGACATTTTTTTTTGGATCCTATATTAGGTTGGGCGAACCTACCTATGGTTTTCGGTCCATGGTATTGGATGCTTCGCATGTATAAATATGTATTGTAACATTGAAAGGAATATAATGAAAAATCAAGCTGGTAGTTAGTCCCGGTTTTGGGATCCAGGGGAAAATATATGTGTATATGTGTTTTATGTGTTATGCTCTCGCATTGTTTATTTTCTGTGTTTTAGAATTCGTATGCAGGTAATTTCTGTACAGGGTTAAAACCTACACTCATGACGTTGTTGAGGCTCCACAAGAGGGGTGGATTGTCAGCTATAACAAAAAAGAAATGTTAAATTGATATTTTTTGTTATTATTCATTAATAAAAATAACATTAGTTTTTTCTTTACCACGTTCACTAGTCGACATTGTAATTTAGAAAAGGAAACAATTACCACAATATTAAAACTTAAAAGTGTATTTTTTATATACTTCTCATACAGAGTGTTGATACTGGTCAAGAAAACTAATATTGCCTCCCATCTTCACTAGTAGCATGTATGGCATTTATGAAGCAGTATGTCTAGAATTCATAGATGCCTCAAATGCTACTGGTGAAGACAAGAGGAAATATTGGATATCTTGATCAATATTGATGCTTTGTTTGAGAAGTATCTGTAGAATTGTACTTTTCCATTTTGATATTGTGGTAATTGTTTCATTTTTTAAAGTTTTGAAGACCAGTTCGAGTTTTTGTTAACATCTGTCATTTTGTTTAAAAACATGAATCACTAATGGATTGTGGAGATGCTACAATGGTTGAACATTACATTGTATTTTCCAAGAAGTGGGTAACAAAGGAAATATGGATATTCTAATATGGAAAATATGAAACAACATCATTCTAATATGGAGATTCTAATATAGAAAATATGAATACCTGAATGGGCTCCTCTTGGTTCCGAGAATAAATTGTTGGAGTAGTTTAAATTTGGTCGAACAAACCTCCCTCCACTCAATGAAGAAGCATCGAAGTCAACAATGACTTTGTTGTTGCTATGTTTGATTGAGGGTGTTTTTCTCCAATATTATCCAAATCTAATTTATTCTCTACTAATAAGGGCCAACCACGTGAAGGTGGAAGCTCTCATGCACCCCTTACCCCCCACCTCTCCCATCCTCACATCACTCCCAATTCCCTAGTACCCAATCTATCAACTATATAGGAAATAGTTGAAAGCAAAACTTTAAGATACATAAAAAAACAAATAGAAAACATTCATTCATTCATTTGTAAATCCACAAAGTATTTCATCTCAATAATTTTTTTCATAAAAAACATGTTTACATAATATGAAACACCGTCATGTACATAAAGAGATATAACAATTATTCATTGATCCAGGTGGCTCCAAAGACACACACAGGGCAAAGAGGGCCTATGAAAGCTCAAAAATCAAAGTTTTTGGATTATGCTCAAACCAAGTTCATGCTAAATATCTCATCGTCGTGATTGTGGTGGTGTGAACGGTTTGTCAATCCGAGTCCAGATGAGGAAGTTAGAAGTAGTCAAAGTTTGGTTGACTTTTGCTGACTAGGTAGGTTAAGGGAGACACAATTTGGACTTTTTCCGGCGGACGGAATCCGACCAAATCCTGCCAGATTGTGGGTGAAATTTTCGCCTTGTTAAAATCACTCCTTTGACTTAAAAACAGAATTTTCACAAACGACCATGTTGTTTTTATTAAACAAAAAAGTATAAAAAAAGGGTGGCGGGCCACCAACCCCGCCACCCCAACCAATTAGCATGTATTAATGGAGGGGTGGACCACGACCCCTGGCCCCTCCCCCACACTACGGAACCACCAAACGAGAAGCGCAGAGGTTGGGTGGGCTGGCCCTTGGGGCACGACCCAACCCATTCAAAAATAATATGCGGTTGATTTATATGGTAAAAGAGGAGGGGCATAATTTGATCCCCCGACCCCTCCTCAACAACTCTCCAAATTTACCACTGCGCCACAACTGATTATTATGTAATCCTCCCACCGTTTATTATTTAAAACATATTTTATTGGTGCACCCAGGGAGAGGAGGTAGGGCACGCAGTTCGAGGTAGAATTTTGCAGGATGGTGAAATTTTTGCAGTGTCCAAATTTGACAAACTTTATGTCGATCTTACACCTCTTAGCGACACAAACCCAATGGCAGTTAGTTTCTTAATCTAAGCAACCAATTTGTAGAGGACCCAGAGGAGGGAATCTTTGAGGAATCTAGGGGGAATCTAAAAGATTCCTTAATCCCTAGATTTCCACTTTCTCATAATTTAGAAATTTGACAGTCGATTTTACACTATTCGATGCCAAAAATCTGATTGTGTGTTCAGATTTTCCATTTGATCATTTCATTTGTCGGCCACTTTTTGGAGTGTAGGTGTCAGCATTCATGAGCGAGCAGTCATTCAATGCTATGAGACCAATGGTATGAATAGCTTTAGCAATTTGACATCTTTTTCTTCAAATGGCTCCTAGATGTGAGGTATATAAAGTGTGTTCATGTACTTCTTTTTCTATGCATTATGTTGCATGGATCCCTATTTTATGCTTGATGTGGGATCTTGTTTTTTACTTGTTTTCATGATTCCTGCTTGATGTGACGCAGAATCATCTGTGTGATGTACTTATTATCATGATTCGTCATGTTGTGTTTTGAGATCCCTTTGTTGTATGTTGATGGGATACTCATGTTGTCTTCATGCATGTTTGCATTGAGATCCCTTTTATGCCATGTTGGTAGGATGCTCATGGTCATCATGCATGAGTTTGTGTCATACTGATAGGTGTCCTTTTTTGACCAAGAGTTCTTGTAGCAGAACATCTCTTGGAGCCACTCCTACGTGAGGGCATTATCCTTGTATGATAGCAACATACCCTCTTATGTACGTCATTACTATTGACAACAGTTAATGCAGTAGCCTACACCATGTTGACACCGGGGCTTGGAGATGTAGTACCTCCTGGACGAAATCTGTTATCAACATCTTATGTTTTTGTAACGAATAAAATATATATAAATAATGTAAATGATAATAAGCATAAATAATTATTAATTAATTAGTAATTAGGTTGAAGAGGCGTGTCTAAATGAGACATGACTCTTCATGAAGAGACACTTGCTTGATATATAAGAAAGCCTCTCATTCTCATTTGTAAATTCATTATTATTCTTATTAAAATTTAATATATAATATTTGTATCCTCATGGATATCTTTATATTCCAAGTCTTTTGGAGTAATTAGAAGGAACTTTGTTCGCTTCACTTGGTATCAGAGAAAGTTGTTCCTCTAGGTTGCTTAACCGGTGCACAGAGCTCGTTCTCCGATCCAGGTCCTTGGCTATCAAAATTCTTCAACCTTGTTGCCGTACAATTGAAGCATTTTGCTCAGAATTTGGGAGTTTTTCCTTTTCTCTGTTTTTCTAGGCTTTTGGCCATAAAAGAAAAGTTAACCAAAAAAAAAATATAAGTAAATAAATTAAAAGAAGAAGAAGAAGAAAAAGTAAAAAAGAAATAAAAAGTAACATTATTACGGTTTTAAATATATCTATATATATATATATATATATATTATATATATATATATATATATATATTATATATATAATATATATAATATATATATATATATATAATATATATATATATATATATATATAAGGCGAAATTCAAAAGTGGGGAAATGCCACATTTCAAGCCAAAAGAGGTGAGATATTATAGTATATATATTTATTTAATATAAATTTTTATATATACTTCGAAGGATTATTAAATAAAAAAAGAAAAAAAAGAAACAAGACACGTTATTAAAGGTGTTTAAAAAAAAATCATCAAGAAAGATAAAAAAAGAATTAAAATTGGTTTTAGAAACAACCCATGGTAATTTCCCATGGTATTTTAAAAGTAAAAGAAAAAACAAAACGATACAAAATCTCATACCAAGTGATATTTAAAAATTTTTACGTGGAGAAGCCCGTGGTTTTAGAAACAACCCATGGTATTTTAAAAGTAAAAGAAAAAAAAAAAGGGATACAAAATCTCTTTATGTGAAAGGTAAGTTTTACTTTTTACTTAAAAAGTTTGGTGAACATTGTGACCTTGTCACATGAAAATATGTGACCTTTATATTTATTAAGTGTGGTGACACCATAAAAGTTTATATTAAGTGTGACTTTTATATTAAGCGTGGTAGCCATCATATATATATATATATATATATATATATATATATATATATATATAATATATATATATATATATATATATATATATATAAGAAAAAGGTGATTTAAAAAGTATTTAATATATTTAAGAAGCAAAAATGGAGACTAGTAATGAAAGGTTTCTTGAAACCGTTGGTAAATGTATTTATACATTATTTAAAATCAATGGATCACTTGCAGGAAGAGATATCATAATCTCTACCAGTCTTGCTGAAAAAAATAATTATGTTAGTCATAAATGTCCTAACCAATTGGTGATTCATGAATGAAATATCGTTGAAATGAATATTTTTGGCACATGTAACAAACAATACGATATAAGCAATTTACACTTAAATATTGGAGATTACACTTTTACCTCACAATTCACCGTGAAAACCTTATGTTTTAACAATAGTGACATTGTTTTGGGTTTACCTTGGATGGAGCTCTAGGTTCCTTTATTTTAAATACAAAGAAGAAGTTTTTAGCATTTTCTTACAAGAAGAAGAAAATAAATACAAAGAAGATGTTTTTAGCATTTTCTTACAAGAAGAAGAAAATAACGCCCCAAGATTTTACACTAAAACCAAATTTAGTAACACCAGAAGATATCTCAGATATTTCAAAAGTAATGTCTCAAGAAAGTAAAAAGGTATTACAAAATATGCAAAAAGAAATTGACAAAATCAATGTTGACAAAAATGAAGAAGTTTCTCGATTTAAAAACCATAGCGAAAAATTACTGTCGCAAATTAAGAAACTTAAGAAGGATAAGAAGTCATTAGAAAACAAGGTACAACAACTTATCGAGAAATAAGCATCAAATGTAGGAATTCAAGTTGATGACAAAACAACAAATACCGATCGAGTGAATATGACAACTCAAGAAGACAAGTCAGTTAAAGAAACGATACACATAGATGTTGCAGTTCAGCTAATGATCATCCCCAGTGAATGTTTCATAACCAACTCAATGTCATTTTCCCTAGAAGAAAATCTAAAAATTGGCACATGCCCAATAAGGGAAAGTAAAATTCCCTATCGGCATCCAAATCATGAGAATAGACAACTCAACCAAGCTACTTATTGGAACCATTCAGACCAGAAAAAAAAACAAACTAATGTTCCATATAATAGTGATGTACCCTCAATCCAGTCTTATGCTAACAAGTCGTTACAAAATTCCAGTGATCAAAATACTATACAGAAGATTAATCTCGGATGGTCTGATCCCTTCTCAGTGTGACAATTTTGTTTGTCACTAAGAAGATCATATCAACTTGTATCGACGAGGATGACTATTCCGAGAGAGAAAGACGTTTGAAGCCGAAAAATAGATCAAGCTTTTTTCATCGACAAGCTTTGAGGACAAAGCTTTTTGAGGAAGGAGGAAATGTAATTAATAAAACATATATAAATAATGTAAAATAATGTAAATGATAATAAGCATAAATAATTATTAATTAATTATTAATTAGGTTGAAGAGGCATGTATAAATAAGACATGAATCTTCATGAAGAGACACTTGCCTGATATATAAGAAAGTCTCTCATTCTCATTTGTAAATTCATCATTATTCTTATTCACATTTAATATATAATATTTGTATCCTCATGGATATCTTTATATTCAAGGTCTTTTGGAGTAATTAGAAGGAACTTTGTTCGCTTCAGTTTTCTTGTGTTGATTCTTGTCATGTTCCTCTTCTTTACATCATGCACATGTATTCATTTATGTTCTCTTAAAAATGCAATTTAACACATCACGAAAGTAAAAGGTCTCGGAAGGGTCCTTTGTCACACCCAGACCTGGATCAAGTGGTATCAGAGCGGTCTTTGCATGGATGTGAATTGCAAGCGTGAAAAATGGAACATGCAGCGACAAAGGATGAAAAAGCGATGTACGAGACCATGTTCAAAATTTCCAAGAGGGTAGAGATAATGTATGAAACTCTGGAGAAAGAGACAGAGGAAAAGGAGCAAAGAGGCCCTGGAAGAACTGAGGTACAACAAACAGAATCTTCAAACAAAGAACATTGAATTGAAGACGCTTCTACATGAAGAGAAAGAGGAGAAACATATTTTGCTATGACAGCTGCAAGTAAAGGACGAGGCCTCGTAAAAGCTGCAGCGTGACCCATGTGAGGTAAAATGTAATTCTCTGAATTCATGTATGTGTCTTGATGATGATTTCGCTATTTTTGAAAATCATACCACAGGAATTGGCTCCAAACTGTTGAAGGAAATGGGGTATGAAGGAAAAGGATTGGGTGTTAATGGTCAAGGCATTGTCAACCACATCAAAGTAGAAGAATTACCCTGTCATGTAGGACTTGGGTATGTTAGAAAGGAAGTTGGGGAATGCACCGAGACAGCTAGGGAACCACAATAACAGATGACGAGAAGCCCTCATCAGTTCTTTCCAAATCGACAGAGGAGGTAAAAGATGTTGATTTCCTTTCAGTTTCGTCATCACATAGTATGATTTCTATTGGAGATGTGGAGATCCCAATTATAGGGACAAACATGAGGCTCATTACCAGGATGGGGCACAAGGAGGAAAACGGAATTGGTGTTAATAACCAAGGCATAACTCAACCTTTGGAGGTTGTGCATAAACATTTATTTGCAAGCTTGAGATACACCAAGGGAGAATGATCGAAGGTGTCAGATTCTTCTGATACATCATCGAAATCATAGAGGAAAGAGAATGATGGGAACACATCCCCATCATCCCATGGCAGTGCCCATTGCAGGGAGAAAGCTGAAGCAAGCTCTCATCATCATAATGACATCAAAGACGGTAAGGAAAGGTATAACCACTCACGACATTCAAATGTTAATTTCAATTATAATCATGTTTTTAATGATGAGCGTAAAACATGGCATCGAAAAACATGTACCTTTTGTGGATTACATAAACATACATTTTCTAAGTGTTGGAAAAGTATGGCAGCACACAAAAGGAGGAGGCATGAAATGCCCTCTCAACAATAGGTAAAGAAACATGTTAAGCAGATTTGGAGGAAGAATATGCATTGCAGTCATTGCGATAGAAGTGGCCATCAAAGAGCCACTTGTGGGAGGCTCCATCCAGAGCAATGCCTTAAAGACAAAGTGTCGGTGCATGAACCAGGTGAAACAATTGTTCAACAAGAAAAATCACCACAAGGAGGCGACCCATTCACTTTGATAAGTGAAAAATGGTTTCTAGATATGCTAGCTTGTCACGGTTGTGCTTTTGTAAATCATTTGTTGCATTTTAAAATGTAAAAGTGATGATGTGTTTTCCATCACTTGTTCAGCAACAATCATGTCTGGTATTATTTTGAGTAGCATGATAAACTATGAAAGTGATGTCGTGTTTCCATCACTTATCAAAAGCAAAAATAGTGTTTTGACTTATATTTGTAAATTATGTGTTGTTGTGATAATGTGTTTTCCATCACCTGTTGAAGCAACAATGATATGTTGGCCTTGTTTTCATAGGTAGGGTATTGTGTCCATCTTGATGTAAACTTGACCACCGAGTATGTGTGATAAACTCGTGGCAAGTATGGGATGCTTGGGTTATTAGTTGGTCATGAAATTCAAGCATGTAATTTTAAAAAAAATGTACTACCGGTTGCAGAGGTTGCAAGTGTCGGCTCATCGCTTAAGGCTTCGAAGAACAAAGGTGAAGGAGATGGAAGTGAGACCTTTCAAGATGCTTGTGATGTAGACAAGGTACAAAGATGTTGCAGATTATTTTTCATGCTTTTGGAGGACCAAAAGCTCCTCAGTGGGGAGGATTGATCCAGGTGGCTCCAGAGGCACACACGGGACAAAGAGAGCTTATGAAAGCTCAAAAGTCAAAGTGTTTAGATTATGGTCGAACCAGGTTCATGTTAAATATCTCGTTGTCATGATCATGGTGGTGTGAATGATTCGTCAATATAAGTCCAGATGAAGAAGTTAGAAGCATTCATAGTTCGGTTGACTTTTGCTAACTAGGCAGGTTAAGGGAGACACAATTTTTACTTTTTCCGGCGGACGGAATCTAGCCAACTTTGGCCAGATTCTGGGCGAAATTGTCACCTCGTTAAAATCACTCCAACTTAAAAACATTATTTTCACAAACGACCATGTTATTTTTATTAAACAAAAAAAATATAAAAAAGGGGTGGCGGGCCACCAACCCCGCCACCCTAACCAGTCAACGTGTATTAATGGAGGGGCGGGCCACGAACCCAAACCCCTCCCCCACACTATGGAACCACCAAATGAGAAGTGTAGAGGTTGGGTGGGCCGACCCTTGGGGCACGGACCCAACCCGTTCAAAAATAATATGTGGTTGATTTATATGGTAAAAGAGGAGGAGAATGATTTGATCCCCCGACCCCTTGTTAACAACTCTCAAAATTTACCACTGCACCACAACTGATTATTGTGTAATCCACCCACCATTTATTATTTAAAACATAGTTTATCAGTGCGCCCAGGGAGAGGAGGCAAGGCACGCAGTTCGAGGTAGAATTTTGTAGGAGGGTGAAATTTTTTGCAGTGTCCAAATAGGACAAATTTTATGTCAATCTTACACCTCTCGGCAACACGAACCCGATGGAAATGTTAGTTTCCTGATCTGAGCAGCCAATTTCTGAGGACCTGGAGGAGGGAATCTTTGAGGAATCTAGGGGGAATCTAAAAGATTCCTTAAGCCCCAAATTTCCACTTTCTCAGAATTTAGAAATTTGACAGCTGATTTTGCACTATTCGATGCCACAAATCTGATGGTGTGTTCAGATTTTCCATTTGATCCTTTCATTGTCAGCCTCTTTTTGGAGTGCAGGTGTCAGCATTCATGAGCAAGAAGTCATTCGATGCCATGAGATCGATGGTCCGAACAGCTTCAGCAGTTTGACATCCTATTCTTCAGATGGCCCCTAGATGTGAGGTATATGCAATGTGTTCATGTACTTCTTTTGCTATGCATTGTGTTGCAAATAACCCTGTTTGATGCTTGATGTGGGATCTTGTTTCTTACTCGTTTTCATGATTCCTGCTTGATGTGACGCGGAATCATCTGTGTGATGTACTTGTTGTCATGATTCGTCATGTTGTGTTTTGAGATCCCTTTGTTGTATGTTGATGGGAAACTCATGTTTTCATCATGCATGTTTGCATTGAGATCCCTTTTATGTCATGTTGGCGGGATGCTCATGATCATCACGCATGAGTTTGTGTCATACAGATAGGAGTCCTTTTTTGACCGAGAGTTCCTGTAGTGGAACATCTCTTGGAGCCACTCCTTTGTGAGGGCATTATCCTTGTATGATAGTGAAATCCCCTCTTATGTACATCATCACTATTGACGACACTTAATGCAGTGGCCTACACCATCTTGACATTGAGGCTTGGAGACGTAGTCCCTCCTGAATGAACTCCATTATCAATGTCTTATGTTTTCTTGTGTTGATTCTTGTCATGTTCCTCTTCTTTACAACATGCACATGTATTCATTTATGTTCTCTTAAAATGAAATTTAACACATCACGAAAGTAAAAGGTCTTGGAAGGGTCCTTTGTCACACCCGAACCTGGATCATTCATTAACATATAACAGTCATTCATTCATTAATCATAGACACAAAATACTTAGGGTTTTAGGGGAATAGATAAGAGGGGTTTGTATAAAATATTTAGGGAAGAGTGTAGTTGATGATGTTTTTAGATGCTTAAAATGAGAAAATTAATAGCATTGGAAAATTAATAATTGCACATTTATCCTTCAATAAATTAGGTCTCATCCAAAACGACATGCATGAGCATTGTTTTTGAAACTAGGCATCTGAATTGTTGCACCATTTCAAAAATCCAGAAACAAATATTTATCATGATTAAAGATTGAAATTCACTTTCTTAATAGGGTATCTAAATTAACTTTGAAAACAAATTGTTAAAAGACCTAACCTAGTTTGAAAACTACAGTCATCGTACTTGAGTAGGACATCTATAAGATCCTAAGTCTGAACATGACAATAGAAGCTAAGAGATATGTTGATGCATAGATCTTAATGATTAACATTGGATAAATATGGGCATATGTGTATGTGTGTGTGTTTTATGAGCATGAGCCTTATAATATCAATCAAACTAAGAAAATAAAGAATATGAATAACCTACAAGAGCCCATACCTATGACAGAATGTTTGCAAGAACTTCTGAATATGGATTGAGAAAAATAAACTACCTTCATTAAATGTATACTAATTAACCTAGACTTCGTGTACCACTCGAAGCTAGAGAGCCATGCAAATAGTGGAAGGATACATGTCTTATAAATTTCTAGAATTTGAATAAATCCTCAGAGAAATATTATGAAATTCAATGATTATTTGGATAAAACATGAGACAAGTTGATACACCATCCCATGAAGCATCGAGATTAGTCTCAATATAGACTAGTCAACATTGTTGGAAATCACTATATTAATTTCTACTATGTTAATTGTTTTGGTTGCATTTTCTAATCTATATTAGTCTAACAAAATTCTAAGATATATTAATTGACAATTCACAACAGTTTCTGATTACGATGACAATTTAAGTACACATGAGTGTCATGTCCATGACTGGATGTATGAATTGTTCTATACACATTTCCCATCAATGATTATAACCTTGAATGGGTTAGCACCAGTGTGTCATCACCATCTCAATGTAGAGTCTCGAAAATGTATTCAAAATATCATCCACTTTCACGTTTATCACCACCATTTCACTCACATGTCATAACTCCATGACTATATAACCTTTCATTAGCCTCCATTTTCATAATTATATGGGTTACCTTTGTGTTTTCCAAAAGTTTATGATTTCTAGTATTATAAGTGAATTAAATGGTTAAAACTTAGAAAAATGACATATACTTGCTAATACTTAAAAGTGGCTTGAGTTTCATGACATGGGTAGGTCATTTGGAAGCTTCCAAGCCACCTTTATGTGGCTTCCAATGCTCAAATTCGAATTATCTTCAAGATATGGAAGAAGATTTGGATAAAGGTCAAAGAGGATATGTGTCTCATCATTACCTACTTGAGTTGTAACTCTATGATATTTTCTAAGGATTTAGGGAGAGAATAATGGACCTCCATTAATGAGGTAGCTTCTTATGTTTTTGTATAAATGGGAGAGCCTTCTCCTTTGAAAGGCATGTGTAAAGTTGGGGAAATGCTCATGTTTTGAATATAGTATTTGGATTTGGCACCATGCTCATGAGTGATTTTCACCTTGATATGGTTATACTTGCATTTGGAGCCTCTCAACTTGCCATCTCTCATACTTTTGGATTGGCCACGTACAATGTGTGAGATTTATTGTTTTTCATAGATCAAGATTTATTTCGTTCATATCTTTAGCTGTGTGAGAGGTTAAAGTGATTGTCTTTATTTGCTTTCTACTTAGAAGTTAAGAGCATTTGTTTTTATTTGATTTCATATCTTTTCCTGTGTGAGAGGTTAAGACTGATTGTTTTTATTTTCTTTCTACCTAGAAGTTAAGAGCATTTGTTTTTATTTGTTTTTGTATCTTTTCCTGTGTGAGAGGTTAAGATTGATTGTTTTTTCTTTCATTTTTGAAAGAGTGGTGTGCTTTTCAGTTCCTACAAGATTGAAAGATTAAGATTTCAATTCCGCGCACTGTACTATAATTGTACTATAATTTCTTTTGAATTAAGTGCTGATTTAGAATAGGTGAATTTGGTTTGTCGTTATTTGGTTTCGTAGTTAGATTTATCTAAATTGGAAGTTAATTTTTAGCATATATAGTGCACGCATGCTTCGCAAGTTTTACGAAACCCCCAGGTTGACAATTAAATGATAGGTAATTAATTTGCCTCAACACTCAAAATAACCCGATAGTTGAAAATTTACTATGTCTGTCATCATCACTTCACACTATCTCATAGATGACCCCTTCTTCATATTATATGCATGAATTTTTGGCAGACCATCCCCTCTACTTAGCCTATGATTGACTGTGAAAACAGGTGAAAAAAGTACAATTTATGAGTAGGGGATCTTGTCAACAAACATTCGTCAATTTTCCTTTATTCACTTCCTGTCACAATCACTCATAAGATAGGTAGAGGGGATGTCCTTCCATAAATTTATTCATATAATTTGTATAAAGGGTCATTCATGAGATAGTGTGGAGTGATGATGACAAAAATTGTAAATGTTCATCTGTCGGGTCATTTTGAGATAATGAGATAGACCAGTGCTAGCCCATTTAAGGTTATAATCATTGATGGGAAATTTGGGGACGACAATTCATATGTCCCACTATGGGCATTACACACATATGTACTTATTGTCATCATAATCACAAATACTTGTGATTAGGCATTGAAGCAAGAGTAGCTAACACCTAAATAAGGAGTGTGGCATTGTATGGTGGAGTGGGATAGGTATACAAATTAGTAGATGGTTGACTTATCATGGGTACAAATTTTGTAAAGGCTTAGTTTAACACAAGAATATGATTATAGGTTCTTGGTGTTTGTAACAGAGTTAATTGAATTATACCAAAAATTTATCAAATATATGGTATTCTACATCGTCATTGTATCACAAAAATATATTTACACAATATGAAACAACATTGTTCTAATTTTTTTCAATGGAAAAATCAAAACTTTTTATTAACACAGTCTAGAGTTACATGTGCACATGCGATGAGGCATTCAACCTCTCAATAAAAAATGTGGTACTCAAAAAGTGGGCTCTAAATAAACAAGTTCAGTCATTTTTTATCAACTTTATTTCTCTTTTTTATCATGTAATTAGCCACGATGCCTTGATCCCGACCCCCTTCAGTTGATGTGGTCTCTAGTGTAATATGTCTTGCTGCTAACCTAATCCTATGACTATGCTGCTGCAAGTGGGGCCGAGCATCAACTATAATAAGAAAGAAATGTTAAATTCATAATTATAGTTATTATTATTCCAAATGTTTTATTAATAAAAATAGTAGTATAGTATTCTTTACCTACTTCAGTAGTGGGGGGAAGCATAATAATTTCAAATGTGGCCATATGTTCTTCCTCTACTCTGGCCACATCTTGTACATGCTCTGGTGTAGAAACAAGAAAGGTTATAATACACCATTTGCATTTAAATATTTTTAATTGTATTCCATACTACATTTTTTTTGTAACACGTGAAATAGCTCCAGTATCGAGTTGAACATCAATCTCAAGATCAAACACTCCACCGTTAATAGGCTAATGTTTCGTATCTACATTTCTTGCCTACTTTTTATAATCAAGCACAATACTTCATGGCAACAAATAATAACCAATAGATTGTACAAGTAATGATTTATAAATGATATTCGTTGCTTTTTTTTGCTTTAGTTTTATGTTCGATGCTGGAAGACTTTGAATATGCCAAGTTTGTCCTTTGTTCAACCTTGGATTGATAGTTGTACTTGAAAGAAAGATTTAGGTTTTCCTCCTTGGGAGCCTCTTCGAATTGTGTCCCTGACAATTGTTGACAATAATACTGAGAGGGGGGGTGAATCAGTATTATTTAATTCTTTTACCAAATCTTTCTTATTTATACTTTGACTTATTTTTGCATACCAATACCATAAATAATGAGCATGAACAAGAAAATCAGACAGTCACATCAAAAGAACACCAGATATAAGGTGGAAACCCAATGTGGGTGAAAACCACCTGCTGCAATATGTCTCTATCTTCTTTCAAATTAGAAACTCCTTTTACAATGGTCTTGTACTGGTGCAGTCCTTTACCAGTACGCAGGCTGCAACCTGCTGAGAGCTACAACTCTCTCTCGTTTTCCAGTCTCTCCTGAAAGGGAGCTACAAACCCCTACTTCTTTTCAAGGACCACTTTTCATAAATTTTCAAACTGGATCCATATACATCAAATGATCATCAAGTACATGTAAATTATACAGTCAGCTGTAATAACCAGATCAACAATAACAGAACAGAACCCAGAACACCTTTCCAACAGAAAAAAATTCAACCAACAGAAGATCTTAATACAGATACGCGGTTTTTCTTTTACAGGCCTGCGTTGCTACGCAGTTCACCTTCTGCTTCTCTGCGTACACCCGCAGATCTCCTTCTCCTTCTTCTGGACTGCGTGGCCACACACTGCTCCTTTCACTGAACTGCGTACAGTACGCACCCAATGGCACTATCGCGCCGCGTACTTGCCAAGAGATACGCACTCAAAAGAATAACTGCGCTGCGTACTTTCACAACAGGTACGCACCCAGAAGAATAATCGCGCCGCGTGCTGCTACAGAAAGCACGCACCTGAACCACTGTTGCCCTGCATACCTACGCACTGAGCCTTCGCCGCTTCTGCGTACCCATGCACAGAACCTTCGGCTCCTCTGCGTACCCCCGCACTGAACCTTTGGCGCCTCTGCGTACCCACGCACTAAACCTTCGGCGCCTCTGCGTACCTTGGACTAGGGCTG